>ML778315.1:701016-714950 GCA_009831015.1 Picea engelmannii
CAACCTTAACCATCTGCGTTAGCTTCTGTGTTCCAACGCTGTTTCAGCACTGTTTTTCAGCGTCTGTGTTTTCATTTGTGTTGCAGCATGTTTCAGCATCTGTTCTTCATAAACAATCGATTGCCATCAATGACAACCTTGATTATCTGCACCTTGATCATCTGCGTCATCTCTGTTGTAGCCATATTTCCAACAGTCAAGTGTTTTTTTTTTTTTTTTTAAGTTTATATTATTTTTATGTGTACCTAGAAGGGTGTTTAACAGATGTATTGGTTCACCATGCAGATAGAGGAGCAACACATGCGGTAGATATGCCGGCACTGGGGAATTGTGGAGATGCACATATAGTTGTGGAGAATGAGGTAGCAGTGGGGAGTGTCCGGGATGTTGAAATAAACCTCTGTGGTCTTACGATGGGTGTCCCTCCTCTCAGGAGGCGGGATGTACCCCTGCATTTACAGAGACATACAGTAGGAGTTCCCGAGAGTCTAAACTACCTGCTTAGATGAGTGGTTCGTGCAGTAGTGTGCTACTTAGAGCACAACGTGGTGTAGGAGGATTAGGATTCTCTTGATATTTTGTGTAGTCTGTATGATGATGTCATGGGCACGAGGGCCCAAATTTTGCCTTTCTATGTACAATTTTGATGTAATCAAACATTTTATATCACGTAGTATATATATACAGATATCTGATTTTTGTGGAACCGATTGATGTTTGCAAATAATCTTTGTGTGATGCATTTATTTTACAAGTGATGTGTTTTATATGATTTATTTTCTTTATGAAAACTCATCTATGCGCGCGATAACGATCCATAAAATAATTTTCTAGTGAATCTGAAGTTGTATTAATTCCTCTTGGTATGTGTCTGTATTCTATGAATTCAAACATTCTTTCAATATGATGAACTCATAGGTGGAGACGCAATAGGATAAGATTGTGAATGGCATAGAACCGGTTAATCTAAAAAACCACGAGTTGAGAATCCAGGTTGATGATCATACGAGATATACCTAGGGAGGAGGTTTCGGTTAAAATTCCAATGATAGCGTGATATTCTGCCATGTTATTGGTTGTTGATCCTAAGAAAATGCCTCCTGAACTCACCAACTCATCAGAGTGGTAAATGACCCAAGCTGCAGAAGCAATATTCTGGGTGTGTCGACTAGCACCATCCACAAACCCAACAAAGATAGGAAAGGAAGATGCCATCTACGCATGCAATCACAAGACAAAGTATAAGTGGCTGAGACAAAACTTGTTCACGCAAGAGAAAAATACACACCAAAACTAAAGTACAATAGTGTACAAAGTACGCATTCTAGATGTTCTATGCATAGTAATTTTTAAGGTAAATCCCATTCTGGGGTTCACCAAGAGAGACTCCATCATAGTCAACTAGCTCGTAGGCACCTCTATGTAGTACATGTTTCACAATGTAAGGACCACACCACAGAGGTTCTAACTTGTCTCTCCCTAGCTTATCATGAGCCTGGTCATAAACAAGGACTAGGTCTCCTTCTGCAAAAGTAAGAGGATGGATAGATTTTTCATATTAACTCTTCACTCGTTTTTTATACGTCTCGTTAACGAGAGAAGCATTGCGACGTGTCTCATCCAATCTAGTCATATTTAGGAAATGTTCTTCTTCAGCGGAAGTGTGAGGCAGGAGTTCTACATTGAGTTTCAACGAAGGAATTTCGCACTCGATTGGTAATACTGCTTCTAAGCCATATACTAGCTGGAAAGGAGTGAATCTAGTAGAAGTTTTCACTAAGGTGTGGTAAGCCCAGAGAGTGGAGAAAAGTTGTAGATGTCTGGATGTTCTATTTTCCCCCACCATGAATTGAATCATGGTTTTAAGGACGTTTTTGACATCTTCAACTTGTTCGTTTGCTTGAGGATAGTAAGGGGATGATTTCTCATGGAGAAAACCCAACTTGGCATGTAACTCACTCATCATCTGGTTTTGAAAGTGTGACCCATGGTCAGTGACAATGGCTTGTGGAAAACCAAAGAAAGTGATGATGTGGTTGAAGATAAAAAGATCTGTGGTACGACCATCATTCAGAAAAGTAGGCATAGCCTCAGGCCATTTTGTGAAGTAATCAATGGAAATGATGATATGACTGTGCCCCCCGACTGAGGTAGGCTTACACTACATAAAATCAATGCCCCATTTTGAAAAGGGGTTGATGGTGACAACATGATGTAGCGGAGCGGGGCGGGTGCGTGCCTTTTTATGAAAAACTTGGCAAGGTGGGCATTTTTTGACTTATCATTAATGAGCACGTAAAATTGTCTGAGTTGTATCCATCCCAAAAAGGTGACTGCCACATGCTCCAAGGTGACAGTCATTAAGGAAATGTTCATCGTATTCATGAGTTAAACAACGTCATAGGATAGTGTCAATACCGCAGCGATACAAAGTGTCACGGATGATAAGGTAGCGTCTAGAATGATGACGAATACGAAGACGTTATTCATGGGAGATATCGGGTTGAAAACGTTGGGTTTGAAGATAAAGAAGGATATCTCCATACTAAGGATTGGACGTGCTAATGAGGAACAGAGACTCATCGGGGAGAGAATCTCTGGGCTCAGTATCTTCATCAGCATGGGGAAGATCGCAGATAAGTTTCGCAAACACCAAGGATTTAATATATTTGGACTTAGCAAAATTGAGATCGAATTCCTAAAGAATAACGATCCATTTGGAATATTTTCCCCCAAGGACTTGATGTGTCAGAATATGATACATGGGTTTTGATTCCACGATAATCGTGGTAGTGCTTAGCAAGATGTAATGGTGAAATATTTGGACAGCAATGACGAATGCCAGAGCCAACTTCTCAACATGTGAATATCGAACCTCAAGATCGGATAGACTCTTGCTCAGATAGTATATCACATGTTCATCGCCATTAGGGTCCTCTTGAACTAACACCATAGCGATAGTGGAAGTAGAGGCTACCAAGTAAAGGATGTAGTCTTGTGCATAATTCGGAGGATGCAACAAAGGCATATTGGTTAATGCATGATTAAGAGAATCAAAGGATCGTTGAGCAGTGTCATCCCAAATGAAAGGGGTGTATTTATGCAACAATCGCATAAATCCTTTGGTAATCTTGGCACAATTACATATAAAATGGTGAAGAAATTTTTCTTTACCTTTCAAAATTTGTAATTGGGTCAGATTATTAGGCAGAGGTAAAGCGAGAATAACTTTAATATTTAAGGGATCCACCCTAAGCCCGTCTTTGGAGACAAAGAAACCAAGGATTTCACCTGATTCAACGGCAAATATGCACTTGTGTGGGTTCAAACGAATACAGTAGAACTGACATCGAATAAAAATATTCTGTAAGTGACCAATATGGTCTGATCGACTGGATGAATGGGCAGATAAATCATCGAGGTAAGGTTATTCAATATGTTTCATATCGTGGAAATCATATGACATGGCCCGCTGGAAGGTATCACCAACATTTTAATAACCAAATGGTAGTTTATGATAGGCGAAAGCTCCCCACGGGCAGATGAAGGTTGTCTTATGTTGATCAATGGGTAGAATGTCAATCTGGTTGTATCCTGATAATCCATCCATGAAAGAGAAAATAACACTTCCAGTGCAATTATCCATGATTTGGTCGATGAAGGTTGTCAAGTAGTTATCTTTTGGACAAGCTTTGTTAATATCCCTATAATCAACGTAGACATGAATGGTCCCTTATTTCTTAGTGACTAAAACAATGTTAGAAACCCATTCCGTCAAGGGGACATGATAGATAAAGCCAGATTTTAACAGTTTCTCAACTTGTGCCTTTATGGTCATGGTTTTCTTGGGATGAACCGGGCGGAGTTTTTGTCGAACAGGTTTAACACCTGGATATGTTTTAATTTCATGCACAACGATCGAAGGATTGATCCTTGGAAATTCCTTGTAGCTCCAAGCAAAGACATCGTGTAATTATTTAAACAAAGTGGTGTAAGAAACCACTTCCTCAGGAAAACAATTAGCACCGAGATTAATATGTTCCATGACACCTTCCTTGATCGAAATATCAATAACGACCATAGAAGAGATGTTGCCCAAATTCCCCTCATAAATAGTATCCTGGGTGAGTATGGGGGATTGTGGAGAATCGACAACATCAGGGGGGAAGATAGAGTGTATATATTCCTGAATTTCTTCAAGAGGTGGAAGAAATGAGGATCTATGATGGTTGTCATCCCACGATACCTCATCAATGATAAGCATTTCCATAATGGATTCATCTGAAGGAAAAATCTAGGAAATGTAGTCAAAAGTGGAAGACAAGGAATTCAACCAAGATGGCATCGAGTAAGTGTCGGGTGCCAAAAAATATTGGTCATCCGAGGAGGGAGAGGTATATTGAATAGTAGCATATGAAGCCTCGATCGGACTAAGTGGAATAGCATCACCTAGTGAATCTAACTCTAATGGACTAGGCACGATCCAAGGATCAGATGATTCTAAAAACTGACAAGCCATAGTCGAAATCATATTGATTTTGGAAATACGTTGTGTGGTAGGAGGAAGTGGTGTAGGGAAATTACCCAGAAGAGTAGAGTCTTTCAAAAGACCTACACCAACACTTCCATACATGATATTATGATCTCCCAAGAAAGGAATATTGTTGGTGGAGGGAGTTCGAGCGTCGGGTGTACAGTAATCTAACTGATCGATAGTGACAATTTTGCCTTGATGAGGGAATTGTACAGATCAAAAAATATATGACGCGATGACATTCATGGAATAAAACCAACTTATTCCTAGTAACAAGTTGTAATCGAGGGGATCATCGACTACCTCGACATCAACAGAGATAGTTTTGTTTCCCAACTGAACGGCTAAGGACTATAAAATTATGTGAGGATGAAAACCTCACCCATTGAATGCGCGTAACATCCTGGGGGATTGGTTAAGTGCAATAGATTTTAGACCTTTCCAAAAAGCTAACGACATGACACAAGTAGAGGCTCCCTCATCCAAGAAAGTGTGGTGAATGTGTTGATTGTGAGCAACAACATCAATTTGAAAAGCAAGTTGATGAGAAATGTGTGACTTAAAATTGTCCAGGTTAAATGTGATATTGTTCGACGAATCAGGATCAATGGCACCAATGGAAGCCAAGAGCATTCTACATTGACTTGGGAAGTGTTGTAGAACTTCCAGTGCAGACATAGCACACGGTGCTTGAGCCAAATCTTCAACAATGTTGTATTTTTGGGTGGCATGTGAACTAGGATTAAAAGTAGATTTACAGATGCTGCTCTTAGGAGGGCATAATATAGATTCGAATGTAGGTTTCTCTATCTGGAGTGACCCAGATGGAGTACTAACGGAAGAAGGAGATAGATCTGGTAAAGTAGTGACCTTTTCTTTATCAGGTTTAGATGGTGTGTCGTATGTCATAGAGAAAGTGGTTAAATCAATCCCATTGAACATATAAATATGGGAATTTGTCGAGGCTTCATCATTGGGAATGTGGCTGGAACTGCCCCCTATGGAGGGGGTTTGAGAAACCATAGATTTTTGTTGAGGAAAAGGTTGTGTTAACACAGTGGGTTGAGAATTCCCTTTGAAAAGTTTGGCTACTTCATTGCGATGTGGGCAGTCTCGGGTGTAATGATCGTCACCAAAAATAAGACATGGGAATTTCAATTTTCATTGTGGTTTCTCTTCGGTAGTAGGCGCTGGAGTTTGGGTTTTGGGTTTTTCATTATTATTATTCCTTTTAGGTTTATTTTTTGTCTTCTTCTTACCTCTAGATTGTTGTGAAGGGGCATATTGAACTGCATTCACCTCAGAGACTTGAGTTGGGAGGAAGGTAGAGGAGATTGAGGTCAAACTGGGAATGGGTGCTGAAATAGAGCGATTTATGGTTCCGATCGACTGTGATGTAGATTGGGTTTTGACGGTGCCGATAAATCCATCCGCATGTGATGTGGACGAGAGTTTGGATAGATCGGTAGTAACACGGGTAGCATTGGGAATCAACTCGTACAAAGTACCGAATTGTGAATAAACCAAATCCAAGTACTGAGCCCGGGAAATGGCTTCTTCCTCACTAACTACACCACCCATGGTGACGTCACGAGCAGTCGGGGGTAACAAGGATTTAGTGAACCATTCCGCCAATAATTGGTCAAGAATTGCTTTGATCAACCTATTGACAAAAATATATGAAATGATCTTACTCAAGCATTTTCGGACTTTACTTGGCTAAAGAAAAGTAGACAGGAATATCACTCGATGTTTATAGCCAAAAAAATAACATCCTAACTCACAAGTATTAATTACGAGTGCTTAGACTAGTCTTTTATCAACAAAAAGCTTGTTGGAAATTCACTTTTTATGTAATTTTATAAATATAACAGTTGCTAAAATAAATGTAAGAACAGAAGTAAAGACACCAAGATGATAATCAAGATAGATGAGACATAAAGCAATCCTTTATTTCATTCCAATTCACCAAAGAGACATTTTGTTTACAAAATCTCAAACAGAAATCTTGGACCAAAGTCAAACTTAGACATCCCCGATGGAACATACAAAAGGACCTCTGACAGAAAACCAAAACTGAAATCTAAAAGTTGGATCAGCTTGTCACAGATTGTTGCCCACTCGAGTCTGCACAATAGCCTTTATCAGTCATGAAAACTAATTCACAAATAGACAAGTCTACACAGACTATCAAAGATAGATCAACACCTCTGAAAAGCAAGTGTTTGAATGATTTGATTCAGCCCTGAATATTGTTGTCTACAATAAGACCCTTCTATCATAAAAGAGAATTAGGCTATGATGAATATATGAATGAATGAAAACTGAACTATCCCAACATAAACTCAAAGAGAAAACCTTAGCATGCTTCTGCTTCTATCCTCCTCTTATTCCTCCCTTTCCTTTTGCTTTTAACAAATTAGAATTGGTTGAAGAAGTTGAACCAATTCATTAGTTAAGTTAATTAAAAGACTCAACTAACTTTACTTAGGGGGAAGAGTAATAATTATAATAAGGGTCATAAATAAATAATAACTAGTAGGTGGGACCCCTCATGACTCCCTTTAGTTAATAACAATCATAACTATCATAACATAACCATTAGTTAAGAAAAACAAACCTCCTTGTGTCTCCCATCAACATATTCACTTTTGGTAATTTAAACTCATGAAATTTGAAATTATTTAAAAAATAATACTCATATATCCAAAATAAACATGTTGTCCAAAGATCCCTGAAGTCAACTGTAGTAAAACAATAGATATATTAAAAACTCAAAAGCCATATTTCCCAGTATGTGATGCAACCCTTCCTTGATTGTTGTTGTCACATCTTGATTTTTCTGAATTTGCCTTTCGTTATGCAGATCCTTTAGGCCTAATCTCGTTGATCACGTGGGAACAATCGTCCCTCAAATGTATCCAAGAAGACACAAATTTGTCATAGCCATTGGAGGGTGAAGATGGGGCAACAGTGGCTTTTCCTTTATCGAGGGCATGGTGGGCCTCAATTTTCAATATCTTGATAGCATGGGAGGATTGCACTAGCAAGTGGTTAGGGGAAGCTTGGACAATGGGGCTAACCGGCAGAGGAGCAGGCAAAGACAAGTTGGGCCAGCCATGATGTTGGGACACTGTTGGGTGGAAAATCTTCTGCCATCCATCATTTTCAAGGACCTCAGGTTGTAATGAGACATGAGGAGGTACAAGGATATTGGGTGCTTGCGGGGCTTGGAAAGGAGGCCTTTCAGGCCTAGGTTGGACTATTCTCTGCCCAATCCAATTGAAGAATATGGCATGAAACAATTGACCAAGCTCTTGTGAATCAGCGTCAAAATGTATGGAGAACCTGGGCCTTCCTGGGCCTTGGTTCCAATTATCTCTACCTCTGCTTCCTTGGCCATGGCTACCTCGATTGAAAAAATGCATCCTAAATGCGTGATTGATTAGAAAATAGTCTTTTAAATAACCATACATGACAACTCTTAAAAATATGAAATATATTTGTCTCAGCAATGTATCAGACTCATGCAATCCAATCCATACAAATTGTTTTACTGTTAATCAATGAGCAGGGGGTGAAAAAGGGTTCTAGGATATGTGAGGGGTTTGTATTGAGCGAAAAAATGATATAATGAGATGGGGGGATGACATGGTCACTGCTCAATGAAAAAAACAATAAACTAAAAATCAAACTAACAAAACATCATTGTAATCCACACAAGACACAACCACTTTCAACTACCTTAGCATCGAAATTATCTTGACTATAATCAATCTCAGAACAGGGAGTGAAACAATGAAATGGGAAGGTGATGGGATTTTTAATTAGTGGAAAATGAAATCATGGAAGGGAAGAAAGACAATTCTTGTTCATCAAATTAATTAAGTGATCCATAAAACATTCTGCGAAAAGAGATGTGTCAACCATCAATAATTTTGACCAAATAACAATTTCTGTGCAATTAACTAGTTCACTATTCATAATCAAATATCCAACACAGTGCCACCACAAGACAGTATGTGTTCCACACAATTTGTAAGGGGTTATGTTCCTTTCATTTACATACTTTTCATTTTATAACAATTTTTTAATAGTACCCATTTCCAATCTATAAACCATCAAAATCAACCACTTCCCATACATTCCTTCAATCCACAATAATACTCAAAAGTCATGTTTTCAAATTAACAATGAAGTCACTATCACTGCAATCAGGCCTATCATTTAAATGTAATGATACTCGTTAAACATATATAGGTAGTAACCAACATAGTCAAGACGAAATTGCAACACCCAAATTGACAACTAAACATACAACCAACAGTCACCATTTAGGCACAAGCTATTCACAAGGTAATTCGCCCATGCAATGTAGTTTTTCCACTGTAAAAAAAAAAAAAACAATTCAATGTGACTTAAAATCTAGGCCATCCATCCAACACGACGGGGTCTCGAAAACATGCCCTTCTTAACAAATGATCGATTGAAACAATTAAACATGTTTAAAAACCCTTTGAAACCCAAGCTATCCATATTGTACACAGTGTGCAGACACGAAAACACCACGATGCAACATCTTCAAACACACAGTTAGAGCAATAACTCAATCCATTGTGTTGGGTCATCAATCTAACATAGTATCAATTCGATTTAATCCAACTGCGATCAATTATGTTGTGCAAACTCGGGCTTATACAAATGAACAATCATAAGGATACAGTAGATATAGTTTCTACAGTCATATGGTTTAGTAACTATTTGGCCCCAAAAGAAAACCACAATTACCACGACCATTACTTCATTTGCAAAACACTATACACACAATGCGACATGCGTGAGAAACGTAGAGCATTTGTCACCAACACCAGCTAAACATCCAAACAATCTTTAATGCGAAAATACATGTGACTGTGTACCAACCAACAAATTTTTCACTGTCGAGAAATCAATTGACCTAACAAGTTGTGATAACAATGCATACCCATGCATCGATTCAAATTGGGGCAGTGGCCCTTTCCATTAAACAATGCTGAGTTATAAAGAGAGCAACTGTGTGTACTCTGAAAGTGAAATTGGCAATGTAGGGTTTACCACTATCATAATAGATGCAGTGACTATATACCAACCAACACGACTGTCACACGATCAACTGGGCAAGCCTGTATTTGAACTAGTCAACAATTATACCACCAATCAACCTTAACCAAGTCGTAAAACCAACAAGATAGGTTTTTCTTCTCTATCAATATTCATAATGGAGGGCTAAGGTTTATTCTGTAGCCAATACAGGGAGAGAAGAACCACTCGTTATAATGGTGAAAAATTTGAGGCCACGGTGCATATAGGAAGAACCACGACTCATTCGTGGACAGGTGCAAATCCATGACAGGGGATATAACCAAAAAGGTAGGTCTCTAGTTCGGCCTGGAAAAAGTTATTTAATGCACGCAAGGTATAACCCTCATGTTCTTTGAGAAAACAATCATAGCACAGAGATGAATAAAGGGCTGAGGAAGAACATGAACCTCATTCTGTGACCCCTAGTGGTGCAATCAACCAATGCCCAAGCGAACAAAAACAAAGTGACACAGAATGCCTTCAACCATTAAACCCATAAAATACAAAGACTGGATTTACTGACAAATGCGCGAAGATATCTATCCACCCAAGACCAAACCAAAACCCTCCAACTAAACCAGCAAGGATAATAGAGAGTTACCACCCAGGATGACCAATAATTTCTACGAATTCAATATCATGGCAGGAAGAACCATTCATTTCAAGAACACAAATTAACCAGTTGCAATACTTAGGAAAACACAAACCAATACACATGAGCCAGTAATCATTTCATAACTAGAGAACAGTCACGAATTGACAAAAGAAGAAAATACCTGTAATCGAATTTCTTAAAACGCAAGTTGGTCGAGTGGTTTCTCTCTGCTAAGAATTCGGAGCATAACCACAACAGCAATATGGAACAATATCCTGACTAGGGTGGCGGCTAACAGGAGGGATAAAGGTGACGTGTAGTAAATGCATGTCGTCTCCACCCACAATTCATTTACTACTCAGTACATGCCAACCAGCTCACCATTAATTTAACTTTGTGTTGGAATCTGCAGATATTACTTTCCAAATGCGCTCTACACATCATATATCCAATTCCTTATTATATAACTCAAACAAAATCGCATAACCATTAATACCCATTACCTTGTCAAATGAGCCACCAACATTTAATCTATCCAAATATACCATATGTATATCGACCACATAATCCAATTAATCATTGCATAACCATTAGCAATATCGCCTTGCCAAATGCGCCACGAACATTTCATACCATATGTGTATTAAACATATAATTCAATCACAATTGCATAACCATTTACTTGCTAGCTATAATTTAACAATAATTGTTAAGCCTTTCATGCATGTAGTATAGTGAATAGGATAGCTTTAAATTCTTCCCCTTTGCAATTGTTTCTCATTTCTTTCCAATTGTTCGCATGTAGTATATCAAAATTGCAGAGTTAGATCCCTTCTCTTTGCATTTGTTATAGTATTTTTKCCTTTCTCAAAATTTYCCTTYATGTAATTTCACTAACATGTTTATTGTGCAGGTGTGATAAGAACAGATAGCAATGGTATTAATGAATATCATAGGCTGTAGTAACATCAAGAATCAACACTTCATAAGCTCAAATCATAACCAATAACAACAGTATCTCATCAACCATGTAAGTCATGTCGCATATCATCACAACATAAAAAATGAACATATCTGATCTTCAATAGTTCAAGGGGTCCCACCTACTAGCATTATTTAGTTTTTTATAATAATAGGCTTTAGCAACACTTTGCGGGAAAAACTTCGTTGACAATTTTAATCGTCAACAAACTGGAGACTCCATAAGAAAATTTGTTTCCAATAGATTTAGAACTCAGAACTCATGGTTTCATGGACCAAGAATAGTAATTTTAGAAGACATAACCAGAATAATTATGCAACAGGGGGAAGTGAGTGGATTTAATGGAAAGATGACCAAGAAATTGGGAATAATTGATGAAAAGTGTTAAGTATGAGGGTTTTTTACCACTGTATGCATAATCATTTAGCTGGAATATGCTCTTAAATTTCAAGGAGGAAAACTTGTAGACATGCTTTTAAGATCTCAATGGATGAAGAAATGGCAAGAAGAAGCAGGAAATAACCAATTCCTTGTAATACAAGAGTGGAAATATGTAACAATTTCAAGGCCCTTCAGAGGAGACATCATAACAGGTGTAAGATTTATTTTTATCAACTAACAATGCTTTGCAAGAGTGTCATTGTGGAAGAATTGATCCAACATTCTATCTTGACCAAACACTAAAAGATGATAAAGAAAAAAATCACAACAAAAGTAATAATGCAAAAATTAAAATAGCAGCAGTAAAAGACTCAATTGGAAACAACAAGGAAATAAAACTTAACTTAGAAGGCATAAATCAAGGTACTGTAAGCGTAGAAAAGAAGCACAAAAATTGACAGCATAGCTAGGCTACTAGTATACAACAAAATCCAGATAGCATTAGAACTTTTCATGTTGGTTCCTCGAAATATTTCAAGTGAGGGATGTTAGCATTGTAGCGAAACAATTGTTGGACAACTGAGAGGGGGGGGGAGGGGGGTGAATCAGTTGTTACCGTGCTTAAACAATTATTCTTCTTTTAAGATATTTACAAGGCACTCAATTTCACGTTTCGGCACTTCAGCACTCCTGTGGTTATGTTTCTTGCCTCTCCAAGTCGCGATTCGCGAAACTCCGAAATGGAGTCGCATCAACGGTCCAGAATCTTGGTGTATTGACGGTCCAGATCTTATCGTGAGTTTGCATCTCGTGATTCCTGTGATGGAGGTTCTCATCACTCCAAGTTGTGATAGGCGAAGCTCTGAGATGGAGCTCAGATCAACGGTGCATGTTCTTGGTGATCCGATGGTCCTGATCTTTTCGCGATCTTGCATCTCGTTGTTACTTAGATGGAGGTTCTCGTCACTCCAAGTCACGATAGGCGAGACTCCGAGATGGAGCTCAGATCAACGGTCCACGTTCTTGGTGATCCGATGGTCCTAATATTTTCACGATCTCGCATCTCGTTGTTCCTTAGATGGAGGTTCTCGTCACTCCAAGTCGCGATAGGCGAGACACTGAGATGGAGCTGGATCAACGGTCCAGAAAAAAACCTCGATCTGACGGCCAAGATAGTTTCGCGATTTTGCATATCGTGAATTCGAGAGGTTAGGGGACCCCATTCCTTTGACTTTCCAGTCAACAACATGACGATCTTTCACCATGTGTCCTATGATTCAACGGTCTAGATTTGATCTTGATTCAACGACTCAAATCATATCACGATTTCGCATATCGCGATTTCGGCATTCTTGTTGCAAAGTGTTTCGACACTCCAACTTCCAGTACCTGAAACCTCGATAGCCAAAACTATGAAATGGAATTCGACCACCACTTCGATCTTGCACTTTAAAGAACGTGCAGGTTCTTCCTGATCCAACGATGGTCGGACCCTGCGCTCGGATCTAATGCCAGAGATCTGTCCTCCATCTTTGCGCTCCTCCTGTATGGATTCAGATCTAATGGTCATTGGGAATTTTGAATGGGGTCCAATGATCAATGTCACTTCTTTGCCCGAGCTTACGCATCCTCCTTACTTAGAAGAATTTCTAAGTGTCAAAGGCCTTGACCTTTGATCTACCTGAGATCCTGAGTATGTTATCTCTCTTGAGCTTTGGTAGTGAGTTAACCTCGTCCCTGATGCACACCTATGCACTGATTGCAACTTTGCGCTAATTTACGTTGTTCCTGTTTTTCCAATGATGCACACTCTGATCTTTCCATCAATGACAAGCACACACTGTCTGTAAAACATGCCAACAATCTCCCCCTTTGGCATTGATGGCAACAAAGGCACCCCTGTTCTTTTCTCCCCCTTTGACATCAATGTCAAAGAAAACACGCTCCCCTTGAGTTGTTGCATTATTTTTAGGAGGTATCAAATATGAAACCAATACAGGACTCCCCCTAACAATATAGACTCTCTTAGATGTGAGACAGGATGACACCTAGCCTCTGTCTAAGATATTCAAATGGTGTCTTGGCTAGGGGTTTAGTAAAGATGTCTGCAATTTGTTCTGTAGTGGGAATGTAATGGACTTGAACAATCTGATTGGTGACCTGCTCTCTCAAAAAATAATATTTTATGGGAATATGCTTGGTCTTGGAGTGGAAGACAGGATTTTTAGACACACTGATGGCACTAGTGTTATCACAATGAATTGGGATCAGTGTAGTGTATTTTACCTCCAAGTCTGCAAGTGTCTGAATCATCCATAATA
>ML778316.1:67409-82600 GCA_009831015.1 Picea engelmannii
TGTGACTCGTCCCGAGTCACTCAAGTCTGAGCAGTTCTGCCTTGAACGCCTCAAGCTTGGCTCAAGCTGCTTCGACTTGTTTCTTTGTTGTGGCCTCTTGTTCAGTAAACTCTTGGATCATTGCGTCGTTTACTGGCCCTTCTAGGCGCTCTTCTGTTGTGAGGACGACCTATTCTAACTCTTCTCCTTGGCTTTCAACCTCTGTAAACAACAGACATGCCTTATCCTGCACAGGTTGAAGTCGTTGAGTGACTTCTGTCACTTTGCTTTGAATCATATGGATATGTCGTTGATTTGTACGTTGTTCACGAGACCTCTTCATTCTGTCTACAGTTGACAGGGCCTTTAGCTGTGCCTGTAGTGTATCTGCGTTCTACTTTGTTTTTTGGAGCCGCGACTCCAGTGTCTGCAATTCTGGATTTTCAATGAGATTTTCATAGGTCTGGGCGATGTGGTTACTGAGTTTCTTGCACTCCAAGGCAAGAGCTTTTAGTCTGTCAACTACATTGCAGGCAGTTGCTTCTCTTTGGTTCCTTATCTCCTGTGGGGTTTCAGGTACTGTGCAGAGCTCTAAGTCGGCGATGTGTTGTTGTAGCTTTTGGATTACCTCTTCCAGTTGTGCCACTTGTTGTGGAACTTGTTCCTCATTCTGTACTTCGACGACTGTCACAGAGCGAAGTGCCATGTTGACCCTTTCCTTAACTTCAAGTTGCTCAACGAGCAATTGTTCCTTTTCTGTACGCAGTTGGGCTTTCTCTTCGTCGAACTGGACCTGGAGAGCAAGCTTCTCTTGCTCTGCAGCACTGCGTTGCTCTAGAAGGTCTTTCTGTAGTTGCGCTAAAGCATGGGTGGCTTGTGATGTCTCTTCTTGAGCTCGTCGAAGGCGAGTGTCAACTGTATCAGCGATGCGATGTAATTAAGCTGGTGCATCATCTACTTTTAGTGTTTCTTTTGATAGGGGTGCAGTGGATACTGCGCGACTGGACTGTAGTGCCTACTGAACTCCTTGGAGCTCATCCTTAATCCAACTGAACACCTCCTCCTACTTATCTTCTTGCTTCTCTACTATCTCCAGCAAAGCATCATTCAATGTTGCAACGATGAAGTTGAAGTCGTCTGAGGTGAGGGTGGTTTCAAACTTGGTTCTGGTTGCTTTCATTTTCTTCCTTGAAGAAGGTTTCGGAGGGGAAACCTTCCTTTTCTTCGAGGGATCCCCCTCGTCTCTTGACGGTGTAACCTCGCCTTTCTTCTGTCCCACTTCTGTGCCATGTATCTCTCTGCCATCTCCTCCTTCTTCTGTTGAGATGGAAGCAGTCTTCACAGATGCGTTGTCTAGATCATGTACCTCTTTGGTCTCTTTACCTTGCTAGGTCCCTCTGTATCCGGCACAGTTTCAGGGCTGTTGACATCGGACATCTCTGTGGGGTCTGTTGGAACAAGGAGGTTCTCCGACCATTCCTTGGTAATCTCCTACAAGTCATCCTCTGTTAACTTGTAGTATCACTGCAGCTGTTGTTTATGCTCATTAGCGCGCGCGATGATATAAATGAAATGGCGGTCCGCGTTGAATTTCATTAAGGGCCCAAACCTGTGAAGAGTGTTCGGGGTGATGTGAGGTGTGGCATGTATAGCTACCTTCAGTTGGTTATAATACGTGTGGAAGACGGCATTTGATTGCCACTGCTTGTTCATGTCACTGGAGTACCACAACGTATTGAACTTCGCGGCCAGAGGTTCAAATGGCTCGGTGTCCGGGAAGGTCACACCTTCCGACATCTCTCATGCGATGAAAGCGATCCGGATAAGAAGCCAACTGAAGTGGAATTTGCATCCCTAATCCTGTGCTTCCCTACAATCTAGTTCTAGCTGGTGTACAAGGTACTTCGCCCAATTCATCTGTAGTCCCTCTACGCACTTCCCTGCGAGGTTGACTACGAATCCAGTTACTTGGGTCGGTCAGTTCTTGCGAACTAGTTTGCCTGCGATCAACTGATAGGCAAGGCGCACTGCACCGCTCTAGATAGAGGCTACCTTGTAGCCTCGCGTGCCTTTCTCTACATCGTCGTAAGTATCTTTTATCCTCTGGGCGAGAGCGCGATCCGAGATCTTTCCGAGGTAGAAATCTTGTGGGTTAGGGCCTTGCATGCTAAACCTTGTGATCTGATTGATCAAGGTCGAATCCACTGTGATGCGGCGGTTCAACCATAAGTATCCTCCATGATAGAAAGACAGCAGCAACTTGACGCACACGTTCACTTCTTGATGCCTCCCGAAGTGAAGAATCTTCATTACATTAAGCAGTGTGGACTGCGCGAGGTTCATGGTCCACTGCTGGGGAACGATCTTTGAATGTTTTCCCTTGGTTCTAGTCAGATACTTATATGGCGCTAGCATATTGTACACTTCCATGTCGCCGAGGTTGAAGTCACTAAACTTCAACGGTGCGACCTTATCCTGGTCTGCGTGTATCCCCTTCGGAAGGTATGCAGTGACCAATTCATATTCAAAATATTTGGGCACACTGTCTCGGTTTATCGCGCCGCTCAGGGGTGGTAGATAAGCAGGTAGAATACTTGGAATCATCTTAGCATTCGCGATATCATCTCTGTGCTTCGTTCGTTTCTCATCAGTTGGTCGAGATGGTCCGGCTCGAGCAGTGGATGGAGAGGCTTGTAGTCCTCTCCGTCGAAGATGCTTGTACACCTATAGACACTCCTCTCTCCGACATGACTCTCTCTGTCATCAAGTTGATCAAAACTTCCTCAGCGGCTTTCTTTGCAGCGCTCAATGCTTCTGACATACGCACTCGGGGTAAACAATTTGCGGGATCGAGGAACAACTCAGACATAGTAAGGAGATAGAGAACAAGAGCACACTGATCATTGTATGAACTCGGCTTAGTCTGTGGGCTCAAATTCTCGATTGGCAAAAGTGTTCTCGGTGCATGGCACAACGAGCTAAATAGGGAATTCGACAACGGTTGGCTTGCAACGGCTATGAGCCTCCATTAACTCATGTTCGATCCGTTATGGCGCGGTCCAACGGTCTGATGACGAACCTTTATTGTTTTTCTGTCCGTTCGGAGCGGAAATCGAACGGATATATTGGCCCCAACGGCTATATTGCTTCGCCATGGCGAAATGCCATGTGTCGTTATGGTATCTCGACGAAGCTCCAATTCTGCAATTTTTCTTTCTGCGAGGTCTCCTCTAGAACCTCTTGTAACCTTTAAGTCTTAGCCCTCTTATTTCTTAACTTTCTAGCCTTCTTTCCAATGAGCTTTGTCTAGGTAGTGTTTTTCTCATTCTGATTCTTCTCTTCTTTGGTTTTAATTACTTCGCACTGTTGAAATTCTTTCCTAGGGTTCCTAGATAATACTTCTTCTTTGTTTGGGATAGGTAATTCAATCTTCTGTGGATCTTCTAGTCTTCTCTTAGCTTTGACATCCGGGTTGCTAGCATTAAATATTTGTGATCTGCTCTCATGTTCTTCAATCAAGTGCGTGATCCTTCTGGTCATAAAGTCTTTTAACTCTTGCTTCTTCTGTTCCAAAACTTCTTCTTCTTCCTTTCGTCTGGCTTGATCTCTATCAATCCAAGGTTTTCCTATTAACATGGTAAACGGGGCGTTCTCTTCAATAAATTTAATAATCTCAAAGTCTTCTTCTGTCAAAGTCCCATTGACAGTCATAGGTATCCGAGCAAGCCTTCCACATAGGTTTACTAGCTTTCCTCTGAATAAACCTATTCCTCCTAATGAGGGGATCATAGCAAGTCTTCATGTAGCTTCTCAGGTTCTCTCTGTCATGATATTCACATGTGTTTCCTCATCCAGAACATAGTCAATGTCGAAGTCTCATATTCTTGTTTCGATGCATTTCTTCTCTTTGAAGATCTTTGATAAGCTGACATGTTGGTGGTCATTCAGGGTTTCTCTCATATGTAGCAATGCTTTCTCTGATTCTTTCTGAGGTTCTTTCGTAGGTTCTAGATCTGCCTTAGGATTTTCTTGATTCGGATTCATTCTTTCAAGCTTAGCAATCATTCTAGGGCAATCCAATATTTCATGGTCTAGAGCTTTACAACAAAGACAACTAGGTCGTCTACCAGGGCATTTATTAGCAAGATGTCCCGGTCTTTTGCAACTGTAACAGAGGGTTAATCCTCTCTTTCTTTTAAATGATCATCAACCTCTTATGTACTGCGCGCTAGGATCATGGTAGCTAACCCGCAACAAATTCTTTCTAGAATCCTGCATCCATTTGTTAGTCCAAACATCTTTTCTATGCATAGGTATAATATATCTTTCATTATTCTTATTAGATCTACTCATATCCAATCTTCTTTCATCTATCAATGACCTAGCTTTCAAACTAGGACAGACTCTATTAAACATACCTAGATCCATATTCTAGAAACAAAAATTTCCACTTATCTTACTTCTACAGAGCACAAAGCTTTCAGATCTAAAAACTTTTAACTATTCTTACATTTCTCAAAGCACAGAGCTTGTAGATCTTACCTCTTTTAGTCAGAAATTTCCACTTTTACCTTTCTTAGCACAAAGTGTTCAGATCTTGCTTCTTTTCTCCAGATCCGACCTATTTTCTACAGATCGGATTTCTTTCTTTCAGATCTGACCTTCTTTCTTTAGCAAGAGCTTTATAGATCAAGTAGAATATTGCGCACTAGGGCACAGATCTACGCACAAAGCTTCCAGGTCAACTCTTTGCACCAGGCTTCTTCTTTCTCAGTTCCCAGCAGTCACAGTTTCAGGTCCCGGCGACAGAACCATTTGTTGACACAGGGGCAGACCCAAGGTTCAACACTACAACAACGCACCAACAAAGCCCTAACTACCGACCCTTTCGGCAACACCTACGAAGCAGATGAAGTCTCACCCGAGGTAAAGGCAAGGGTGGTTGCAAGACTCAAGCGTTTGCAACCTTAGCTGGGACACAGATCTATGATTATACAACTTACTAGAGCGCTTAGCACCATCAGTTCATCGACATGCGATTACTATTCACCTCGCTGATAAAACATAGCTTCACAGTGTTCATACTAATCTACAGTATTCGAACACTTTGCATATACAACTGGATCATAATGAATATCCAGCACTAAGCATGACTATCTAGATCATATCTAACATTCTCACATATCATAAGCACAAAGCATAAATAGATCTATCTAAACATATCAAAGCACTTAGCATATAACACATGAAGACAAAACACATAACACAGGGTTTACGTGGTTCACCCCCACCCTGGGGCTACATCCACCAACTCTTCTTCTTTATAGTCTTTGGTCAATCGGTTACAAGTACAGAGCCTCAAAACCCTTACTTCGCACAGAACATAAGATCTGCACAGCTCGCCAGATCCTTCTTCCTTGCGTTACAGCACAAAGCCTTCTACAGTCTCTCACAGGGACTTGCACTCAGCTCTGCAAGTCTTACATAGAATGCACAAAGCCTTGATCACACAGATCCAACTCTTGGCACTTAGTCTATATCACATAGATGCATTGCTACTTCTCTATATGCCCTAGACATCTATATATACATACAAAATAGGCTTAAACATGGGTAAACCCATGGGCCGACATCCCATTCCCGTTACATTATCCCATAAACCCAAAAAAGACCCAAAAAGGGCCGAGATTCCACAATCTCCACTTCACCTTGCACTCCTCCTTCAACAGGCTGTCGAAGTCCCAAAACAGGGCAACATGACCAAGAAACTCCAAAACTTGGTCAAGGGCCAACATGTTCCAAGTAAACAAGGCGCTCTTCAAGCTGAATCGTGTCAGGGATGAGTTCAACAACGATTTTCAGCGAAGGGATTTTGCATTCAATTGGAAAAATTGCTTCTACCCCATGAACAAATTGAAAAGGAGAGAATCTTGTTGCAGTTTTGACAGCGGTCTGGTAGGCCCACAATGCCAGATATGGCAACACGTAGGAGTCTATACTTCCAATCCATGGGTACAATCCTACATGTACTTTGTCACCCTTCCCAACATGCCATACCAACTAGATACCAATTAGTGAAAATGTTGAGGAAGTTGTTTTCCAGAGGATTGAGGATTTCTAAGATTTCTTAATGGGAATTTGTTGAGAGAGATAAATTCCCAATGCTCCACAATAGGTATTAAACCCAAGGAAGAGGCTCAATTAGTCTCCTCTGTGTTTGTTATGGAATAATCCTTCGGGTAATGGTCTCACAACCATTCGATGGGATTTAAAAGTTGTTTGATTGTGTTATTTTTTATTGTTTTACAATTTCATAGTTATCTACTACAGAAAAGAAGTAAACTAAGGAGTTTGAAGAAATCTATGTTAAGGATAACCTATGGCTACAGTCAATGAAAACTATATGAGACTTTAGATTCCTGATGAAATAACTCCACTAGGAACATATTACTCATCAGATAATATCCAGGAAACAATAACTAATTAACATTAGAAAGAGAAAATTTAATTACAAGATATTTAAAAATAATTCCACAATATCCCAGATAACAAAAAAAGAAGATTCATTCAGCGAAATAAAATAAATTAACAATATTGAAATTCTTACTAAATGCATGTAATATTTAATTAGTTGTAGAATAATCCATGATGATGAACAAACACACAAAAATTCAACAAACCAAAATGTATGGACTCCGAAGAGTTTCTAAATTCAACCTTGAAAAAGTTATTCCCTTTCAATCTTCTTGAAATCCCTCTAGAGATCTAAAACCTCTTGAAATAATTCAAGAGATCAAAGATCCTTTACTAAGAGGTCAATCTTTTTATTTATAAGATAAAGACTAATCTAATTATGAAATGAAACTAAAATTGGTTTTAAAAGCCATGCAATCTACTCATGAAATTTGCATCTTTGGGAAACAAAAGTCTTTATAAAAATACTCATCCAAAATATCATGCATCAACCATATCTCCAATTAACTGTGACTTCAATTCATTCATGTTCAACCTCATAAATCTTTCTTTGATTAAATAATTCAACCTGTTGTTCTTTCTTTAGCAATCTCATGCAAACATCTTTAATTTGATTTTCTATTTTAGAAAAAGTGAACTCCAACAGAGTTGTTATTCAATCTTCAGTGATCATCAACTTTTAAAATTGGAATGGTCACAACTAATGGAAATCTACCAGTTTGCAACATGCAACATTGAAATTCTCTTCACCATGCTACATGATTCCCCTTTCATGTACCTAGATCATAAAAAAAATGTATATTAAGAATAAAAATATCTTCTTGTAACAAATTCAATAGATAAAACAATTTATTGATCTTAAAACGAAATATTTGAGTCACTTCCCTAAGCTTGATTTCCTTTATTTCACAAACTCGAAACAAATCGTGCAAGATTAATAAAAGTTTTTAATACAAAAGTTATAGATATTAATGATACCTTTCTAATGATATAAGAAATTCTCATAACAAGGATCATAATCAAAATTTATCACAAAAATACCGTAAGAATTTTACATGTCACATATTTATTTCAAAAACCGTAAACAAACAATGTAGAATCATGAAAAACTTATAACTACAAAGTTGTAGAACTTGGCTAGACCTTTCCAACGATATAAAACAGGCCTCAAATGGAGTTCAATATCAAAATTTATCAAGAAAATACTAAATGGGTTATCTCTCTCATCAACATTGTTCAGGTGGGACGACCAACGACCATGATTCATTTTCACTTATGATCAAACGGTTGGGATTCATTTCATAGGTGATTGACAGAGGCCCGTTACTCTTTACACAGCGATAGGATTTCTACCAATGTCAACAATTCATCAGTGTTTTCAAACTTGTGTTTTTTGGTGCACTTTGCCATGATACCTTATGATGACATGGCCATTGATGAGGACCCATACAATGTTGTGGTAGTGTGACGTGCCATGCTGACATGGTAAAAATGAAGTATAGATGGTGATGTGGTAGTGTACAATTAGTGACATGGAAGTTAATGTGAATCTCGTACGACCCTAAAAAAATGGATATTATTCACACGGAAAACTCAATAGTCAAGATCCATCCTTGCTTGCAATCAAACGACTAGGATACATTTGTTGGTAAAATGGGGACATTGATGATCTGTGAAATCAGTCAACCATTGCACCAAACCCATAACGTTTCCGCTGACGACGATGGCTCATCAAAGACCAGTGGAATCTTGTTATCACTTTAAAATTCCAACGCATTTTGTCGATGCTCGATGGTCTTATCAATGATCAGCAAAATTTGTTACACTTTTCATATTCGCTTGATTTTTTCTGACATCGATGGCTCATCAACGATCGATGAAATTTGTTCTATTTTTAAATGTGTAGGACTTTCCCCCAATCTTGATCATCGACACTTCACTTAGACTCTCATTGACATCAGGGTTTTGCAAATCACTTTCCCTGGTATTTCGGCCCTATCCCCCAATGGATTCATCAACACTTTTGAAAAACCTTGATGTTATGCTTTTTTTTCACTGTTTTTAAATGATTTCTTTGTCCCATTTTTATGCAAATATGAGAGTCCTTTTTTGGAGTTTTCTTAGGCCGTTAAAAATGAAGAAAGCAAGAGAAAAATGCATTGGTTTGACAAAATTCAATATGCATTCTATTAACAACAGACCACAAGAAAATGTAGAATGATAAAAAAGAAAGTGGTAGCCTTAAAATTGAAAAAAATTAAAGGGTGTGTTGTGTATTCAACAAATTCCTTACCCAAACCTCTACTAATTTTGGGGCCAAGTATTGATCTTTTATAACATGCACCCAAAGACCGGAACCTTGGATAAGTCTCCAAACATTCTTGTGTGCCTTCAAAAGAAATAATATGTTCTTGAGGCTCATCCTCTTTGTGATTTTGGGATTGCAATTTTTTTCCCAAGGGACCAATACCATTCATGTCTTCTCCCTCTCTCTAGACCAAATGTAGTAACATAACTTCCCAATCCACTCTAGAACACCTTTTGGAATCCATGAAAGGTACATCCAATAGAATATGATGGCCTTCAGGACTAATTTAACCAGTACTCGTCTTCCTCCATGGGAGAGCCATATTTTGCACCCCATATTTATCTTTTTCTTGTCGTTGCAATTAACCATTTGTAGTCACCTTTAAGGTAAATATCAACCTTCAAATGGAAACCTAAGTATTTGAAATGAACATCAGAGTATATCACATGAAAGGGAAAGAGTTGCGAGATATGGAATTTTTTTGCCTCCAAGAGACTCTAGAAAGATATCATCGATTTGGTCAGATTAATATTCATGCCAGTGGATTCATAGTAGAGATCAATGATCTCTTTTAAGCTTATCAACCATCCTTATGGTGCCATCATATAAAATAAGGATGTCATCTACAAATAGAAAATGAGAGATGTTGCAAGAGTTGCAGAGAAGAATACCTTTGAAGTTGCCACTTGATGAGGCTGCCTTAAGCGATTTGTTGAATCCTTTTGCTACAAAAAGGAAAAGAAGCGGGGATAACAAAAATCCCTTCCTAATTCCTCTCTATAGTTTGAAGAAAGGGGAAGTGGCTCCATTTGTTATAATTGCAAAAGAGACCAAACCGATACTACTTGTGACCCACGTGAAAAAAATGATTATTGAAACCAAGGTTTGAGGATTATCCTTAAGAAAATCCCACTCACCTTGTTGAAGGCTTTGGAGAGAACTACGTTTACAATCATTGCCCTTAAATTCTTCGTCTTGATCAAATGGAGACCTTCTAGAGAAACCCCCATTGCCTCGTGGATTTGTCATGCTTGCAAGAATACAAAATGCTTATAGGAGAGATTTGACAAAAAATCACTTATTTCATCCTTCTTGATATAATCTTTGAAATTGTTTTGTAAATGTAATTGCATATGGAAATAGGGTGGAAGTTTTCATAGGAAGAGGGGTTGTCAACTTTAGGAATCAATGCTATGAAGGTGGTATTGAAGGATACCAAGGTTTTCCCTATGGTTCTTGAGGCCTCCATGACTCTTATAAGGTCTTCTTCAATAAAATCATAACAATCGAGGAATAATTACATAGGGAGAAAATACTCTTAACATTTTTAATAGAATTTTAAAAATGTTCCAATGACAACCTTAACCTAGGATAATCTACAAAAAAAAAGATGGGAAGGACCAAATCTTTGTCACTTATGTTCAAGGGACTCGAAGACAGTCTTCATCTGTTGGCTAATTGTAACCTTACACAACAAGTTTGGCAGAAGATCAAAAGTTGACTTAATATAAAAATTGCTTGGGAAGGTAATATTTTATTTACTTGTTTTGATAGTTGGCTTAAAAAGGAGCGAAATTTTAACACTCTTTCCTCCTTGGTTTGTTGGTTTATCTGATTGGAAAGAAATAAGAAATTTTTTGAAAATGGTAACCCATCTATCCATTCGGTGGTCTTTAAGTCTCTGGGGAAATTGGGTAGTCACCTAGGTACACGAAAAGTGATCTGTCCCAGAATTTTCAAGATTCCCTATCAAGTTCTACCTTCAATCGATTGGTTTGATGGTGCATCTCAAGCAAACGGTTTACAAAGTGGGGCAGGGGGAGTGATAAAATCAACAAACAATACTATTTACAAATGGACTTTCAACTATGGTCCAGGGACAAATACAAGGGCTGAACTACTAGGTGTATGGGTGACTTTAATCTTGGCTACTTGAAAGTCTATGGAGACTCAAAAATAGTTATTGACTTGTTGAACTACAAAGGAAACTTACAAGTCATCTCTTTAGTGGGTTGAAAGGACAGAATTAGGGACTTAGCAATTTCATTTAGTACAATGAAGTACACTCACATTTACTGGCAACAAAATCAGGAAGTTGATGCATTATCCAAAAAGGCTCTACAGACTCCAAAAGGGAAGATAAAAAAAAATTTGAACCATGTGGAAATCAGTGACACGTCAGGATTACCTGGGCCTTAAGATAAAAAAAAATTTGAACCATGGGGAAATCAGTAACACATCGAGATTACCTGGGCCAGGCCCAGGTTCAAATCCGTCGGCTACCACTATAAACCCAAGAGTATATCCAACAACCCACAAGCCAGATATACCAATAACTTGTGACTAGCAAAAGCCGAGACGTCCTGGTGGGCGTCGCCTACCCTTTGAGCCTTATCACAACGAGCCTAAGTCTCAATGGGGTTTGATCCCTGGTGGGCTGGGTGAAAATCACCGTCCCCCACCAATAGGCCCCAAGTCTTTGACCCAAAAGGGAAGATAATTTACAACAAGTGGATAGAAGGAAAGAAGGGTCCTTCTCTTTTTCTGCACCTTTTTAGCTTATTACTAACCCTTCTGGTTTTTGGAGTATGCCAATGGTGTCTTAACTTTTGGCGGGTGACTCTTTTTGTTTCCTATCTCTTGTTGTCTTTAATCTGTCAGAGTCGAAAAGTATTTTGTTATCAGGTTTGTTTGCTTTATTTGCTTTATCGAGGAGGAGTTGTTATGTTATCACCACTGAACAGTTTTGAACTCTTTGTAATTTCCTAGACAAGACTTTTGGCTTTGTGCACACTATTATATCTTAATATAATGAGAAATTTTCCGCTGGAAAAGTTAGATATTAAAGGGTATACAAAAATATTTGATTTTTTCACAAAGTCTTCATCCTTTTGCTATCCAAGGTTCAACTTGAAGGGGTTGGGTGGCTTCCCTTGGGCATGATCCACCTCTAGAATCAGTAGATTGTGATCATAATCCTCCCAGAGGAGACCCATTATCAAACTATGCGATCCTCAAGGAAATATTCCAAAACCAAAAAATGATTCAACCTCTTTGTTATTCTTACCTCTCTTATCCTCCTATTGTTTCAAGGGTGAGTTTTGCTTGTTCTGTATCCAATAATCCTACCCTTTCCAAGTTTCTTACAAATATATAATATAGATTGTTAAGCTTGGACATAGGCCCAAAAATCTTAGATACACCATGGGATTAATTTAAATCTCCTCTTACCACCACCAAACCTTTTTAATCTAAAGGACCACTGAATAATAATAATAATAATAATCTATTTTTAAGGTCACGACCAAGCCAATACCCCCTACGCCCAACGATTTTTACTGGTAAAGTCTACCAAGGTATACATACCCTACCCGGTATTCCTTCCTCTTAAGAGTAAGGACCATAAATATTAAAGCAAGTAATTTCTTTCCCAAGATCTAGATAAAGGAGAGAGGTTATCATCCCTAAGGAAAAATCCCAAGAGTTAGAACATGAGAATAATGTGTCTTCCACCCCATTACATTCCTCCCAGATCTTCCTAAATCATTAATGAAATTAAAATCCCACCCTCTTAATAGCTTTGATAAATCTTAAACTACCTTCTCCCCATCTATCATTAATTATTGCAAGAAGATGACAAAGGGATTATGTACCTCAATTAACATTTTTATAGCCAATTTATTTGAAGATTTGGCCAATCCTCTAAAGTTCAAGGTTAAGAAAATCATTTGGAAACATCACTAGAGGAATTTTCTACAAGGGCACCGATTAAAGATTGTTGTATTCCACCTCTAACTTTGGAGTTTGCTTGCTTCTAAGCAAGAGAAAGGAATGATTTTATACCTCTCTATACTTCTTTGGATCCTTTATTTTCCAGAAGCCCCATGCCTCCCTCAATGCCTCCTGAGAAAAGGGATGATCCTTTGGTCCTAGATTTGAGGTTGTGTTTGGAAACCTCATAGGTTTGGGAATCATTGAGCGATTTTGTTCTAGTTATTTTAGTAGGCAAGGAGGTAGAATTTTTCAAAGGTTTGGGCTCAATGCATTGGACCCCTCCCAATCCATCCAAAGGGATGAGGGGAGGGGCTTAGAGGATAATAATCTCATGCAAGAACTCATAAGTTCATGCAAGAACTCATAAGTTCAAACCAAGGACTTGTTATCTAGTCCTACCTCCCTAGAGCCAAAAAGCAAGTGATCAAAATAGTTTCCATAGATAAGGAGAGGTGATGAAATTCGCTTACCCAAGACAGGCTAGTGGTCGATCCTTTAAAGATGACCCAAGGGATGCTCTTCTTGCTAGTATTTTACCTCCTTAATTGGTTAATTCAATGTTGAATTTTCTTTAGAAGATATTTTTGGAGCTTCCTTAGGGGGGGGCTTCTTTGGAGGGAACTAGGCTAAATATTTGATGCCTGGCATAACCAAATTTTCTTCTTGACTGGGAGAGGACAATACTTAACCACATGCCCATACTCATGACATCGACGACATTTAAAAGGAATCCCTTAATAGTCAAGGGCTTGGGCTTGGTAGAAAATTGTAGAACCCTTTCAAATTACAATACAATTGGCTAGACCATTGGAGAGTTCAAGTCCCATCAAGATCTTAGTCATCCCCATATGGCCAAAGGTATCCACTTCATATAAAGGCCCAAGGAATTAGCAATTTCTTTAAATACTTCCTCAAAACAAAAACAAAAATGGAGGGAACCTTGGTAGCCTGACCCAAATCAAAGTAAAATTGAGGTGGGTTGAACAAGCATCAAAATACAACTACCATTTCTTGAGGTACAAGGCTTGAAAACCCCACTTCCATATGTTAAAATTGAGGTGGGTTGAACAAGCATCAAAATACAACTACCATTTCTTGAGGTACAAGGCTTGAAAACCCCACTTCCATATGTACTAGAGGATACTATATTCCTTAGGACCATACCAACTAGCCATTCACTAGAACGATGCTTCAATGATTTGTAAACAATGGGCCTATGGCATGTCCATTTCGTGAACACATATCCTCTACGAAATGAAATTTTTTATCTCTGTATTTAGAGATGGATTCATATTTGGTTCGTTGCTTGTTTGTGTAATTTGAATTCACTACCTCTTCAATAGCTTCTGTAGCAACAACTTTCACAACCTCTCCTTTTGCTAATTATTTTTGTTTGTTGAAGGTAAATTCTACCAACCAACCAAATATAATTCTACCCATTCACAACACTAGCAAACAAAAGTTGACCCAATAATGAAAGGAAATTGACCAACAAGAAAAAATGGTTAAGTGACTAGAGTCAACTACAGAATGAATAAAATGCCTAAGAGGATGTAAATTCACCGAGGAAATGGATAAAATGCTCGAGAGATGTAAATTCATCAGAAAGTGAATAAAACACCTATGGGGATATAAATCCACCCAGGTAGTAAATAAAATGCCCAAGTGGACAAAAGTTTTCCTAGGCAATGGATAAAACACATGGGGAGTGTAAATTTGAATGTACAAATATGTGGAAGAGGAAAAACACCCAAAGAAGAATGAATGACATGTGGGTGAGTGAAAACTCAATTAATAAGACAAAACATTGTGCATAAAGGATTGAACTTGTGAAGTTTGCATATACTAACCAAAATAGAAATTTCAAGCAATAAAACTCAAACTAGAACCACAATGAACCTCCATAGAGCATATTACACCCACATAGTATAAACAATAGAGATTTATTTTTCTCAAGAAATTCATTACAATGGATGAGCCATGCATGCCCAAAAGTCTCATGCATTCTTACTCACAAAAAAAATCGTATGGACACGACTCAAAGATATTTTCACGCATTGTGGATAAGATCCTTGACTCCTTTAACCATCGATCTTCAAGCAAATTACACTCTTCTAGCTCTCATCTCTGAAAACTTCCCAATTTCTCTTTGCATATCCCCTCCTTGTTGACATCCTCACTACAACCTTCATTGTTTTAATGGGCGGTGCCAATGGAAGGCCAATCATCACAAAGGTTCATTTGAGTGGCACTTGTACTAGCTTCTTGGCCATCGTGCTTGGGCCTTCAATGAGCTACAATGGAGATTTAATCCCTTAGATTTCTTTGACTATCACTTAGCCATCATAACCTATTTTCCTCATGAACTTGGAACCAATGCCTCTAGTGTGCTTCTCAAAGTCATCAAAGGAGTCTTGAGGAAGGGTCTTGGAAGGTGAGTCTATCAAGATTGACTCTATCGTGGTGTTAGCCTCCTTACCCTTAATTACCACCAATTGTGTTACCATCTCTATTAGTGCAACAATGCTCTACTCCAATTGAGCAAATCTGACCTTTGAGTCTTGCCAATCATGTTCTTCACAAGAACTCCCCACCATTGGTTATATTCTACTTCTATGTAGGCCTAGTAATAATGCTTGTCCACTGTTTTGGTATT
>ML778316.1:92663-120577 GCA_009831015.1 Picea engelmannii
TTTATTATAATTCGTTTGAAATTATATTTTTTTATTATGTTTCGTTTGAAATTATATTTTTTTATTATAATTCGTAAAATCGAAGCAGGCATCCACAAGACTTCTCCAATACAAAAATTGAAGCTAAATGATCAAAATAGAATAATGGCTTCGATAACCAACAGTACCTCATTCAAAGTGGTTTCCTCTTTCCATTTATCAGCATCCCAACCATCACGACAATTTGCACCAAAATAATAAGCAACTTTTAAATCGATGTTTGTTCCAACAACTTTAGCTTGCTGAAAAGTTCACAACAGTACATAATGTCTTATAATTTGTAAAGCGTTGGCTTTGCATTTCCTCTTTCGATACAAATGAAGTAAATCATTTTGAATTTACAACTTACTTGTCTAACCAGTGGAATTTTCGGTGCAAGAAATACTATTAAGCTTTTCTGACCTTTGGCCTTTAACTTATGAGAAACAATTTGCTTCATAAGTTGTATAGTGATCGAGGTTTTACCGCATCCAGTTTCCATAAAAGCGACAAGATTCTTCTCTAGAGCAGCATGAAATATTTCCAACTGATAGTTGTGTAAAATAAAATTATAAGAATTCAATGCAACAGATTCACGATATTGTCCTTTGGATCATACAAACAACAGGATTAAATTTTATGGAAAAGAGATTGAACTTAGTTTTCACTTATATTCATATCATTTTTAGATTCCTGAAGTTATTGGCTATCTCAACAAAATGACAGCTATATGAAAATCTCCAATAAATAATCTTTGTATGTAGCAAGAACGTTTTA
This sequence comes from Picea engelmannii, assembly GCA_009831015.1. NCBI lineage: Eukaryota > Viridiplantae > Streptophyta > Pinopsida > Pinales > Pinaceae > Picea > Picea engelmannii. The sequence continues at coordinate 93,459 of ML778316.1, forward strand.
TATGTTGGTGACGACGATGGTGATTGCATGTGCAGAAGAAAACATTTGATCTATTTTCAAGGCCGAAACAGGACTTTAGAACTAGTTCTTTGCAAGGGTTAATGCGATTGCTTGTCTCAATTGTTGCCAAGGCATTCCTTCAGGTAAACTACAACTTAAGGCAGGGGCTTGCTGCTTCGCAGCTCCCCTTGTTCTCATTAAAATTGAACCCCTCGACCCTTCCTCGAAAGATGAGTTCGATAAGTTTAATGTTGAAGCCCCTCTAAGTTCAATTTTGATATAGGTTCAAGAGTTACCAAGGCAAAATAAAAGCAGGCATGGAGAAATCATGAGAGTGCTTCAAGTTGAAAGATATTCTAAGCAAACAAGCAAGTAAACGTTAAAGGTTTCTATAATCGTATTTCCTTATATTCTTATCCCTCTACCATTACCTCATTTTCATTTAATATTTTTCATTAATTTTTTTAACTTCTCATTTTTATAATTTATTAATTCTTATTACTAATTTATTAATATTTAATTTATATAATTCATTCACTCTTAACTCAATAAGTAATAACCATTATATTAGTAATGTATATTATCTTTAACTTATAACTTACTAATACTTATAATTATATTAAATTGTAATTATATTAAATTAATATATGTAACACTCCATTTTATATCTCTTGATTAATTGTAATAAATCATGATTAACGATTGTTAAATAAAGAAAGCCAACAACAGACTAACAGGTGGAGCACTAGTATTGGCCATGATACCACGAGAGGGAATAGTGAGGGATAATAGCGGGGGGTTCATCGTGCTAAGGGATCCCAAGCCACCTTGTTGAATTATTTTGGGAATAATCAGTTCATTCCTTTTTTCCCAAAATTAAAGAAACTCAGTTAATGAGAAATAGGGGGTTGGTAGTTGAACAACCAACCACCCACAATGAATACAAGTATGGAGGATTGGCTAGGATAGTTGAAGACTGTCTGACATGGGTGCATCAAGTACCCATATCAATTACCAAGATTGACCGACGAGTTCCTTTTGACAGAAGGAAGAGGAGAACAGATTAAGAACCTTATAGGGGGGAGAAGGCAAGAGACACACGGGTGCGTGCAGAGAAAGTCAGTATGGAAGACTAGGCGAGAGAGAGTACCCGAGCAAGAGAAGAGACACAAACGGATGAGGAATCTACAGAGAATGTTGGAGAGTGCTCAGAGTTGTGGGAGACCCCATGAACAAAGTAGAGTAGATAGGCAGAGCAAGAGAGTTTGTGTGGCTAGGCAAAGAACCCTAAACCCAACTCGAGCTGAGAGGGTCGCAAGCTTGATGCTTGTTGGGTAATGGAACAAATTAATTCCAGTTGAGATAAGCTGAGACAATCCATTGTGCTAAGATCATTCCAATTGGGATAGCATTTGAGAATCGTGGAGGCCCTAGACATGGTGGGTATAGAGGGTTTCAACTAATAGTTGCGGTGAAGGAGAGTGACCATCACACTATTAATTTTACTTTGAGAGACTGAATGATCCCTTGGTGGTATCATGGCCTAGCACGGGGGTGGCCAATTACATAGAAGACTAGTGCATTTGAGCCTATGGTTGGGTGGAAAAGTTCTCACCATTAGTCGCTTCGCAGGTAGACAGCTTGTCAAGCAAATGACCTACAATTTCGTGACCAATCCTTGAGAATGTTGTGAATTGAGTGAAGAGTTCAGTCCCTTGGGGAACTATTGGTTTTCCCTTGATTTCCTTGGATTGAGAACTAGTAATGGCCAAGACCAACCTTGAGGTTTGCTTTGTGCAAATCTCTGCAAGTTGGAGTGATGAAAATCAAGGAGAAATTGCCTAAGTGTCGAGAGTCAATCTTAATCGTTCATCGGGATGTCGAGAGTAAATATTGACTGTCCATTGGGAAATCATGTATCAAAACGATCCTAAGGCATGACATAGCATTAATCCCAAAGGCACAAGTCTGCGAGCCTATCAGAATGCAGGTTTCAAGAATGGTCGTGAGACTTGGTAGTGTGACACCTAGATGGAACGAGGTCGAAGGCGCAAGCCCAAAATAATGAGAGTCATTGATTTGTGATTGATCTTAACCATTAGACCCGTCAAGGTCTAGTAATACTCGTTAACCATTGCACAGTTTAAGGATTCACATAAATCTGGATCATTAGATTGAATGGATCTCAACCATTGGATCCTTCAAGAAGGCGTATTCAGAAGGATTCGTTCAGAAAGTCCAATGGTGACTTTGTGTTTCTGAAGAGGTTAGTTCGACCAACTACCCATCATGCATATTTGAGCTTGAAGTGATTAAGAGCCATTAGATTAGATAGATCTAGATCATCAAATCTGTCGATATCAAATGGCCCTGATAAAGGTCATGTAGTACTAAAATCGACGATGATCTGAACTATTGATCAGGGCAATCACCCACCGTCTGATCCATTAGATGAGCATGTTGTCTCGAAAGGGTCAGATGTGGAAAATAATGCCATGTCAGCTAATGGTGTCATAAGTGCCACGTCATCCGAGTGACAGGTGGAAGCTCGTCATTCATTGGGTACATGTTAGCAAGGATAGAGGAGTCAAAAATCACCATGTGGCAGTCGGGTACAGGTGGGACCCACAGTTTCCAATGATAAGTGGAGAGAGGGATCAACCAAGTTCCAAGGGTAAATCTTAACCGTGCGTCCAACATCAAGATTTGATCTGACCGTCCGTCGGAGATCAGTGGTCGGGTGGTCCTGATCAAGAGACCATTTTTGAAAGGCCTAGTTTATGAAGTCTTTTCGAGGAAGTGAGCCCGAAGGAACGAGTACAATAGACTTGTGGGTTGCGTACTTTTGGGAAGAATTGTGAAGTCAAGTAATATGCCCTTCCAATGGGAAAAGTCCAATGGAGCAAGCCCAATAGCTTTGCGGGTTCTGAACTTCAAAAAGAGACATGAATGGCTTAAGTCGACATTCCAATGGTGCGTGCCTGATAGGCTTGCAAGAGATCTCATTCGGGATGATTTTATTCGATGGGCAAAGTTCGATAGAGGGAGTCCAACAATGTTGTAGGCTTCAGACTTCGAGAAAACCCTCAGGGATGGTGTAGTCTGACATCTTGATGGAATGAACCCAACAGTAACTATTCGATAATGTTGCGGGTCATGGATTTTGGGAAGAGAAACGAGCAGGACAAGTTGGCATCCCGATTGAAATTTCCCGAAAAAGTAAGCCCAGTAGTGTTGCAGGTTGAGGAATTCGGGAAAACTATGGAGCTGGGTGATAAGACATCTTGCAGGAGATTTCCCAAAAGGGGACATTTCAATAGCCTTACGAGCCATGGGAGTCATATATTTGATGCCTAAGGGGTTAGTACCAAGTTTGGGGTCGATGCTCTTCAATCCCGTGAGAGGTTGATTCCACACCAGCTAACATGTGTAAAGAAGAGTCCACATGGATGCCACGTGGACATATTGATGTCATTATACGGTTGATGCCTTAGAGATTTTTTAAGAGGCCATATCATTCCATCAAGAGCTCGGATTTGGGCGTGGTTACAGTCATTGGAAAGCTCTCGAAGAGCAGAGTTGACTTATGAGCTCAAAATCAAGATTAGAGTTGTGATTAGGAAGAGGAAATTTATACGCCCCACCAACCCATTGAGGTTTAGGGGGTCGGGTGTGTTACAATATAACTTTACAAACCTTTACCGTTAATCCTTGTTCTTAACTAACAACCCACTAACTTCTATAATCCCAAACTCATTCGTCCTTATCTTCATAACTTCTACAAGTATACTAATCCCTAAACCAAAAACCCCATAATCCTAAACATATAACCTTGCTAACCTCTAACACATAATCCTTACCCTTGTCCCTTACAACACTATCCGGTAAACCGTATTCCCTCTCACCCTTAGCCCAAAAAGCCCTATCCACTACATTACTAGCCACTAACCTCTATCACCCCTAAATAATAAAACCAATAACCACTATAGCTTTACTAACCCTTGTTCCCTTAGCCTTTGTAACCATACTAATCCTTTACCCATAACCCCTTATCCCTAACGCCTATAGCTTCATTAAACTCTAACTCCTAACCCTCTACCACTAACCGATTGACCTCCCAACCCTTATAAACATTAACCTTGCAAGTCATTGACCCCTGGGCCACTAGGCCATAACCACTACACTATTAATACCTATCAACCCTAACTCATAGCCCTATTAACATCTATCCCACTAACCCACATAACCCTACTAACACCCATAACCCCTTACCCACAACCCTTGTAACCCAATTAGCCTCTAACCCCTAATCCTTATCCTTAACCCTTTGGTACAAACCTTATAACTCCTAACCCTCTAGCCCAATAACCTCTATCACCCCTAAGTCATTGTTATCACGTCATTTTCATTTGCAACTAAAGTGATTTACATCAAAGATATCATAAACCAACATTGACCACCATAATGAAGTACAAATTATGGAGAAAGACTCAATTACCCATGGACAATCAAAGTCAAAATAAAAATTTGATCAGAAGGAGACTACACAAGCACTTAGTTCATAGATTGCACAGATTATGTGAATAATCTTTCAATACCTGCCAAAGTTACTTCAACAATGCATTAATTTTGTTGCACATTCATTGCCATGGTTCCACYATGCATAGTTTTAGTCTTAAAACTTACAATTCAATGAGATTCCAACAATTACAATGGAATGTTTGAGTGAATTGGCATAATTCAAGGTAATTATATGGACCGAGATTTAGAAAAATCTCCACTTTTCCTCCACCTCTTCCTCCMAAAAAACCTATAAATGAAAGTCTCCTCCATACAATTCAAGAATTTCAACAAGTGTAAGGTTATGAAAAGCAATTTTAACCAATGATTGTAAGCCCTCTTGTTTCAATCAATCCTATTGTGCTTCAAAAGTTGTTGTGATGCACATTTCTCCACCAATGAACATCACATAAGGGGAAATTATACTCTATCCATTCCAAGATAAATGAGAGAGTCTTAAAGAGGACAATACCCCCCTCAAATAGTCTTATACCACAAATTGCCACATCAATTGCATTTGTGAGATGGCCTAGCCCTTTTCCCTAGCTTGCAAACTTAAATCATATCCTCCTTCATCAAACTCATCTAAAAAACAACATTTTTGTTGCCATCTGTGGGTCACCCGTGTGCAAACCGTAGATGTTTGTGCCTTGCTAGTTTGCAACCCGTGGATACCCTAAAAAATATGAAAAAATGAATATTCCACATTTTCAGGCGAAGTTTTCGGTTAGGCTCATTCCCAAACTTCTCTTGGCCCATACACAATGGAATACAACCACCTTGACCCCTTGAGGATGGTATAAAGGCACCTTTAAAGGCATGGATGAGGAGGATAACCTAGGTGTAAGATTATGCTGACGAATTTGCAAGTTTCCCTACTTTCCTTGATCCTTTGAGTAGAATCTCCTTGATCTGGAACTTGTTTTCCAGCATTCCTTCCTCTCTCATATGTGGTTGTAGGGTGTGTTCCTATCCCTTATGAATCATCCAAGGAAGAGCCATCGTGTTGAGTTGATGCTTGAAGGACCAATGGAGGAACCTGGGCGATTGGCTTCGAGGCAGTGCCGACGGTTAGAGTCGGGTTGTAACTACCCACTTACACCGTTTTCAATAAAAGAGTTATCTTTCCCTCCATACATGTGTAAATTGATTCAATATGTTGATATATGTTAGTTTGCTTCATATACTTGAATTTTTGCACATTATATGTATGCTTTGAATTCATAACTACCTTGTTGCAGCATAGACTTGGTCTTTTGCATGTTGATACAAGTGGAGATTAGAAGCAAAATCAAAGGTGGAAAGGGAGGATCAACATCAGACATAGGATACAAGGTGTGAAATGTCTCCTTCTCTCCTTCTCTCCTTCTCTCCTCAAAGTAGTTATTTTCTTATATCATTGTTGTGTGAGGGTAGGTTTTTTCTTTAACATATGGTCTCGCTCTGTTGTGACATGACCCAAGGTCACAGGGAAAAAATCCCATAATAGAATTGGCGACCATTCTAGGGATCTCTTCTCCTAGTTTGGGACGGTCTTAGGGTGTCTTGTGTTGTCTTTTATTTCAGTAACTTTTCCTATTTTCTAGGCTTTCTTTTCAAAGCATTTTCCATCTAGAAAATTTGTCCAAAGTTTTTGGAAGCCTCCTTCTAGATTGGCTTTTTCATTTTTCAAGTTGTACTGGTGCATCCGCCTTTGCCCCTTTATGAGTTGCGGATATCCACGATTTTCCTTTGTATGATCCGCGGATGTCCACGAGTCTTAATGTACACAGTCACTGATCTGCGTAAGAATTGGATTTTTTTAGCCTTTCTCTCGATTTTGGAGGATCTAGTTTGATTCTTCAGTACAATCAGAGCCTGTTGGGTTTACTTTTGCCTATTATTGTTGTGTTAAGTCGTTGAAAACTCTCGAATCATCTAAAAGATCTTGCTTTGGGTTAGGTAAGTCTTTTGGTTATAAGGTTCTTTAGGTTGATCGAAAGGTTAGTCGTGTGTAGTTGGGTTGAGTTTTTAGTTTGATTGTTGTGTTTCGATGATTCTTGAATGTTCACTTTCTTTCTCTTTACCTTCTTCCCTATGTTCATAAAAGATAAAGAAAAATTGCATCTCATTTGCATTTCAGTTCTTTTAGTAACAGAAAAGACAAAAGCAACTTGATTGTCAGTTATCCTTTCTGTTGATCCCTTGGCTTGGAACTTTTCAAGCAAGGAGTTTTGCTTACTAACACTCAGGTCTTCGGGTGTTTTTATTTTTCTTTGATAGTTGTTGTTTTCGGTTATAGTAGCCTTACATAAAATAAAAAGTTTTTGCAAATCCTTTTGCGTTGCCTTCAAAGAAGTATTTTAGGTTGCATCGCAACGTGATTCAAAATCTTGCATACAAGAAAAGTATATTGCTTTCATCTTCAAAAGTATAAAAGAAAAGAGTTTGTTTTTATCTAAAGCATTTCTATCACTTCTCATTTTCAGTGGAGAACCCACACTTTTGCTTTGTGTTCTTAAAGTGTTTTTCTTTGGGTTTGTCAAAACAACATCTAAGTTTCATCGATAACCCTTCTGAGTAAGTAATAGACAATAAAATGAACACTAGATAAAATATATTAAACATTTTTCGTTCCAATAGAATACACAAAAAAGTTTAGGCTAGGGCCTTGGTTCAGGTTGGAGAGTAAATTTCTCCAAGGCCACAAAAAAAACCTAGGAACCTGAGATAGGGAGTGTAAAATTTTATTGTTGTATAGGTGTGGCTAGTAAAATCCTCTTACACAGGAGCTAAACACGAGGTCGTGTAAGGGAGAGCCAAGGAGATTCCCCTCCAAAGCTTAACCGAGCGTAGTGGAGATATAGTATATTGGGGATTTTTCCTAAAGTGATACTGGCTCATTCGGCGTCAGTCCTCTGCAAATTTTGAACTTGGTTAAAGTTTCTTGAAGTGATACTATCCCTCTTAGCGTCAGTCCTCTGGAGATTTTGACCCGAATTGAAATTTTTTGAAGTGACACTGGCCCTTTTGTAGACGGTCCTCTGGAAAAGCTTCGAGCTTTGTTACCCTTCCCATACATTCGATCTCGACTATCGATTGTCTCCTGAAATGTTGACTGCAAGTTGGTAACCATAGTTTCTCTTCCTAGGGATCTCATAGGTGGCTACAGGGGTTTGTCTTGGTATCTGGGATAGTTTTTGTATCACACTTTTCAGTACTATTGGAGGGTCCCTCGCTAAGCGTGGGTACTTGCACCAGATAAGGTTGGTCAATGGAGGTCGAGCTAACTTCTTCTTGCTCCGTCGTTTATTGGTCCACGAGACTTAATCAACATGTGCCTTCATCTGAAATGTCCCTTCCCTACTTCGCCACTGTGACGGTTTCAGGACCTAATCCACTTGAGCCGAGATATCGACAAAGTAGTTTGTGTTTGTTGTTACCTCTATGACTTTTTAGTGGTATGATTGGTGATCGTAGATTTCTTTAAGAAGGCGTGTGGATAGTTTCCTAGAGCTAACGACTCAAAGTGACTGATCAATCGCTCTATAGATCGAGGAGAATTCAAGGTCTTCCACCAAAAGAAGAAGAAGTTAGAAATAATTCTCCCCCACCTTCACAAAGGTGTCAGAACTGGAGGTTGTAATTGTTGAAGATCTCAAAGCCGAAGAATACGCTCTGACATTCAACCCTCCACTAACCAAAAAATTTCCATCACCTCTGCTACAAGTTCTATGATGCAGGAGCATCCTGCCTTCTAGATTTTATACATTTGGTAGAGATCTAAGGTGTCTTTCATTTAGGTTCCATAAGCATGATTTAATGTGTTTTTCTATGTTTTTGAGAATTTGGAATGTAACATGTGTGTGAGAATTAAAATTTAAATGTTCTCGAATGTATGAGAACATGAGGGTTGAGAGAGTTTAGGAGATATTAGATCTCATAGGGATTGTGAATCCTAGATTAGGATTGGTTGAGGATTTTATGGATCTAGAGGATCTTTAGGATATGATTGAGTGGATTGTGGATCTGAACCAGAAATGGTTGCAAAATCCTTTTGTACAAATATTGTAAGCCTTTAGGCATTGAGGGGGTGGCCAAACAAATGTTAATCAGGACAAAAGGTAGAAAATAGGTCAACATAGAGTAATTAGATCAGAGAGGAGGAATTATTGAATGCTTCAGGTTGGAGAAGGCATTTTAGAGCCGTATGTAACTTATTTACAATTCATTGAGCTAATATAATAACATAAAGATCGATTTTGAGCCTAACCTAAAGAAGTCTTTGTTCATGATGAGTTAAACCACTATTATTGGGGTTATGATGTGTATTGGTGTGTGAAATCTTTGTGGAAACTGGTCTTGCAAGTCTCGTCACAATTCTGTAAACTAAACCAGATCACGGAAGTGTTCTAGCAATCATCAATCATTGTAAAGGATTGATGATCCTAGTCTATTCGTAATTGGGAAGCTATTGAGGTTAAGGTAGCTCACGCAGCCATGGTGGAAGAAGCTACAGGAGCCATCGATCTGAGGAAAGAACAGATCGTGATCATCGAAGGATGAAGTCAGCCATTGAAGAAGAAAGCCACAACAGTCGTCGGATCTGTCCATCTTCCAAAGGAGGATCGTCGGATCAACATCTGATTAAGTTCTGACCGTAAGATCAACATAAGAAAGATCTACGGTGGGGAGAAGTTGCGGAGATCGGGAGTAGAACTAACATCCATGCATGTTTAACCTCCATAATCCTCCTAGACCATTGATCTGTAGATTCAACAAGATTAATGGTTGGTATCGATTCCACTACCAACAAGTAGTTCTATTGTGGAACTTGGGAAAGGAGATACATGTTGTGCTAGTTGGGACTCTGCAATTATCCATGATCGTAGATCTCCACACCGGTTCAAGCACGATCGTCGAATCCTTGATGGGATATTAGCCCCTAAAAGAGTTGAGCATGGTCATAGCCCTCGATCACATGGGTTGGAGTTAGAGGTCCTTCAGACTAGGTATGTTAAACGATTTTGGGCACCTCTGTATTAAATCCTTGGTCTCGGGGAATGGTCCTATGGGGAAAAGGGGCATTAGATAAAAAAAAAATGAGAAGAACGATCATTGGCACCCCTATTTCAGGGTTTACAATGCAATTACAACAAGGATTGCATAAAAGGGATTTAGGATGGGAGGTCTTACATCAAGTGGTATAAGAGCAAAATAATGCTCTTTGACAGGGAATTGTAGAGTTGCAAAGATAGAAGGTGAAGGTGGAGTTTATATTGGAAATCTGATAAGAAGATAGTATGCATAGGAGAATGCATAAGGAGGTCAAAGATACTCTACACAGAGTAATTCAGATTTAGGGAAATCTGATAGAACAAGGTAGAGGCAAAGAATAGTCCATTCAAGTGCAGATGAATGGTGGAACAAGATCATGCAGAGATCTTGAAGACTGATGGTGTGTTTTAATACTAACTATGGTTTTGAGTTTGATGTAGGTTAAAACAAGCAGAAGGTTGATAGCAACAGATGACTAAGAGAGCTGCACCAAAGAACAATTGTGTTTTTAAAGAGCAAGTAAAAGCTCTTTGGGAAGAAAAGGAGATCAGACAGTAAAATTGAACATAACAAGGAAGACATAGCAAGTGTGCTTTGTATGCAATTGACAGAGATATTGCAAAGAAAGTGAGAGAGGATTAGATTATAAATCTGACAGACAAAGGCATGGTTAAAAGGAAATTGTATATTCAAGTGCATTGGATGATGAAGACAAGATCAAGAACACATCTTGTAGGTACTATTGATGTTTCTATGATAACTCTGGGTTTAAGATTTGTTTTGCAGATTACAGGTAGCAAACAAAGAGGGTGTTAGCAGCATTACAACTGAGAAAATATGTAACAAAGAACCAATTGTGTTCTTAAATGAGAAGAGCATGTGAGCTTTTAAGTAGTGGCAGAACCTGATGAATTCCAACAGATGTTGGATAGGGAGGACAAGTGAGTGTTCTCAAAGGAAGTGGAAGCTATAGAGGTTTCTCAAAGAGTGGTTCAGAGGCAAAGAACTAGAGAATACCAAGAGCCCAAGCTCAAGGAGATAGCTTGCTGAGGTATGAAAGGCAAGTATGGAGAGTTTCTAAAGGTGAGGGCTTGGGTGCAGTTCACAAGTGAACAAGATGTAGTTCACAAAGGAAATGGAGACAATGACTACTGGAGATCATTGTAAAGATTCAGAAAGAGGCCATGAAAGATCAAATCAAGACAGATTTGATAGAAGATTAGCTGAGATAGAAGTACAGCTAGATGTGATGGAACAACTGCTACAGAGAAAGGTGGATGCAAACCAGAGAAGAGGATGGAGTATGAAGAAGTTAGTTCAGTGGCCACTGGTACAGTTATTCGTAAAGAAACTAAGAAAAAGCCTAAGGGAAATGAAGCATAGGTCAAACACTTTAAAGAAGAAAGAGAAACTCAGAGGAGTTGAGTTCAGATTGAAGCCATTGATTGAAGAAGAAGTTCACTACTGTGAACCAAAACAAGGTGACATCCTTGGAGAGGATGATGTTGAGAGAAGATCTATTGTGGATCTTACAGGTTGCTTGGAGAATGAGAAGGAAGACAGACTTGTAGGAAGTCACCTAAGCTCTTTGAAGACTTCAGATCATCATATGGATATGTTGACAAGTAAGGCTAAAAGGCCTAATGTTTTTATTTCTAACATATTGTGTGTGGTTGCAGATTTAACAGGTGAAGTTGTCAACATTCAAAAGGAAGAAAAATAAATTTATAAAAACATTTCAAGCAGGAAGGATCAGAAACTCATTATGATGGAGGATGAGGCCACAATGCCTCATGAAGACAGCCAAGGTGGAGCCCATATGCATGTTTCCAAAGAAGCAAATGAAGGACAACTGGAGAAATTTATTGTTGCAGAAAACAAGGTAAGATTATCTCAAAAGGACAACCAAGAGGAATACCATACACTACCAAAGACAATCAGAGGAGTTTATTGCTGCAGAAAATAAGGTAGATTTGGCTCATGAGGATGGCCAAAGAGAAATTGAAGAAGAGAAGCGTTATGTTGTAGAGCTGCGGGTAAAATTGTTGAAGAAATCTGAGTCGGGAGGAGAAGCAAATCAGAGAATTGATGTTGCATTTGAACAAAGAGGAATGGTGTTAGAAGCATCAACAAAAACTTTAGAGTCTCATGGTTTTAAAGGTAATCATTGGTATGTTGTTGCAAGTATTGAAGGAAGAGAAGGCAGACAAATACTAAATCCTATCATAAAAGAAGAAAGAGGGCAACACTCTAATATTGTGCTCACTGATTTTGAGGACAAATTAAAATTTTTAGAGAATTTGTTGAGTGATCAGGATTCCACGAGGAAAGAAAATGCAGCCATAGATGAAGAATGTTCACACATGTTTAATCATGATAGAAGTTTTAACGTTCAATTTCATTCAAAGAATGTAATTGAAGGAATGATGATGCTCATGGTGAAGATATCTCAGAGAAGACATGCAGAGGAAAGGAAGATCTACATCAACAAAGCAAGTGAGGAGACAAGAAGCAGTAGAAGACAAGTAATAAGGGAAGATTTCCAAAGCAAAGCCAATGGGGCATCACAACATAAGAAATGGAAGCCATGAGAGTTGCAGTCAGTAGCAACAAGACAACATAATAACAATGAAGCAAGTGGAGAAGAAATTGGACAACTAGATGAGACTGCCATGCAGGTTGAAGGTGGACATATGCTTTTTGAAATAATGACAACAACACAAGACAAGGATGTTATTGAGGAAATGGATGAAGATGAGGGAGTCCACTGGTGTGAACTCGAGCAAAGATTGATGCTCAATGATGGTATTGGTAGCTCCATTTATTGGATGAAGAATTGCAAGGAAGTGCAAAAAAGTTATGAAGATTGGAAATCTTCCAAGGACAGGGTGAAGGAAGAATTGCCTTGTCAAGGGCATATTCAAAATTATGTTTTGCATGTAACAATGTTTCATGAAAACAATGAGAAGGATGTTGAAGGTATGGTCATTGTTGAAGACATAAGTGAGGTAGTGGATTGGCTTAAAGATGTTTTTGTTGAGGAAATGTTGCATTGGGCTACAAAAGAGTACAAGGAAGCAATGATGAAATTGTTTGATAAAAATGTTGTTGATATGGTAAGTGAAGGTATGAAGCACTTGGCTTTAATTGGTTGCTTTAGTCAAATTCAAGAGAAGAATTTGCAGGAAATATTCCATAAGTTAAATGTGGAATTGGAGGATGTGAAATATTGTGTATGTGGGTATTCTCAAAATCTCGAGAGTAGTCGAGGATATATAGGTGAAGATGCAATGCAGCCAAAGGATAACAACAACAACAAACCAAAGCAAGGATGCTTAGCCCAAGAAGATGTTAATGAAAGCAATAAAGGATTGCAGGGAAGAATAGAAATTGATTATGTGATTGAGGAATTGTAGAATTTGATGACGGGGTAGTCCAAATGGAGGAATTTGACAGCAGAAGGGATGATCAATTAGAATTTGAAGCTAAATGAAGGAAGGAAAATGAACCAGAAGGAAGCTGATATGCAACAACAACAAATGTATAGACCAATTGGACAATTACAAACTAAGGTTTGGGACCTTGGAGGGTTTTCATCAACATATGAAATCACATGATCAGGAGATCATGAATGTTTTCAACCTTGGGAGTTTGATGCAGGAGCATCCTACCTTCCAAATTTTGTACATTTGGTAGAGATCTAAGGGGTCTTTCATTTAGGTTCCATAAGCATGATTTAATGTGTTTTTCTATGTTTTTGAGAATTCAGAATGTAATGTGTGTGTGAAGATAAAAATGTAAATGTTCTCGAATGTATGAGAACATGAGGGTTGAGAGATATTAGGATATATTAGATCTCATAGGGATTGTGAATCCTAGATTAGGATTGGTTGAGGATTTTATGGATCTAGAGGTTCTTCATGATATGATTGAGTGGATTGTGGATCTAAACCAGAAATGGTTGCAAAATCCTTTTTTACAAATATTGTAAGCCTTTAGGCATTGACGGGGTGGCCAAACGAATGTTAATCGGGGCAAAAGGTAGAAAATAGGCCAACATAGAGTAATTAGATTAGAGAGGAAGAATTATTGAATGCTTCAGGTTGGAGAAGGCATTTTAGAGCCTTATGTAACTTATGTACAATTCATTGAGCTAATATAATTGCAGAAAGCTCTGTTTCAAGCTTGACCTGAAGAAGTCTCTGTTCATGATGAGTTAAACCACTATTATTAGGGTTATGATGTGTATTGGTGTGTGAAATATATGTGGAAACTAGTCTTGCAGGTCTCGGTGCAATCCTAACTAAACCAACTTACATAAGTGTTCCAACGATCATCAATCACTGTAAAGGATTGATGATCCTAATCTATTCGTAATTGGGAAGCTATTGAGGTTAAGGTAGCTCACACAACCATGGTGGAAGAAGATACATGAGCCATCGATCTAAGGAAAGAACGGATTGTGACCGTCGAAGGATGAAGTCAACCATTGAAGAAGAAAGCCAACAATCGTCAGATCTGGGAGTTGTAGAGGAGGACCATCAGATCAACATATGATTAAGTCCTAACTGTCGGATCAACATAAGAAAGATCTACGGTGGGGAGAATTTATGGAGATTGGGAGTAGAACTGACATCTGTGCATGTTTAACCTCTATAATCCTCCTAGACCGTCGATCTATAGATTCAGCAAGATCAATGGTTGGTATTGATTCCAATACCAATGAGTAGTTCTATTGCAAAACTCGGGAAAGGAAATAAACGTCGTGCTAGTTGGGACTCCGCAATCATCCCTGACCGTAGATCTCCACACCGGTTCAAGCACGATCGTCGAATCCTCGATGGGAGGTTAACACTTGAAAGAGTTGAGCAAGGTCATACCCTCCATCACATGGGTTGGAGTTAGAGGTCCTTCAAACTAGGTATGTTAAACAAGTTTGGGCGCCTCTGTATTAAATCCCTGGTCACAGGGAATGGTCCTATGGGGAAAAGGGCCATTAGATAAAGAAATGAGCAGAATGATCCTTGGCACCCCTATTTCAAGATTTACAATGAGATTACAACAAGGATTGCATAAAAGGGATTTAGGATGGGAGGTCTTGCATCAAGTGGTATCAGAGCAAAAGAATTCTCTTTGACAAGGAATTGCAGAGTTGCAGAGATAGAATGTGAAGGTCGAGTTCAGATTGGAAATTTGATAAGAAGATAGTATGCATATGAGAATGCATAAGGAGGTCAAAGATATTTTACACAGATTAATTCGAATTTAGGGAAATCTGATAGAACAAGGCAAAGGAAAAGAATAGTCCATTGAAAGGTAGATGAATGGTGGAATAAGATCATGCAAAGATCTTGAAGACTGATGGTGTGTTTTAATACTAACTGTGGTTTTGAGTTTTTTGCATGTTAAAACAAGTTGACGGTTGATAGCAACAGACAACTAGGAGAGCTGCACCAAAGAACAATTGTGTTCTTAAAGAGCAAGTAAAATCTCTTTGGGAAGAAAAGGAGATCAAACAGTAAAATCTATATGAACAAGGAAGACATAACAAGTGTGCTTTGTATGCAATTGACATAGATATTACAAAGAAAGGGAGAGAGGATCAGATTATAAATCTGACAGACAAAGGCATGGTTAAAAGGAAATTATATATTCAAGTGAATTGGATGAGGAAGACAAGATCAAGAACAAATATTGCGGGTATTATTGATGTTTCTATGATAACTCTGGGTTTAAGTTTTTTTTGTAGATTGTAGGTAGCAAACAAAGAGAGTGTTAGTAGCATTACAACTGAGAGGAGATATAACAGAGAACCAATTGTGTTCTTAAATGAGAAGAGCATGTGATCTCTTAAGTAGTGGCAGAACCTGAAGAATTCCAACATAGGTTGGATAGGGAGGAAAAGTGAGTGTTCTTAAAGGAAGTGGAAGTTGCAAAGCCTAAAGGAGTAAAGGTTGCTCAAAGAATGCTTTAGAGTCAAAGAACCAGAGAATACCAAGAGGCCAAGCTCAAGGATATAGCTTACTGAGGTATGAAAGGTAGGTATGGAGACTTGCTAAAGGTGAGGGCTTAGGTGTAGTTCGCAAGTGAACAAGATGGAGTGCACAAAGGAAATGGAGACAATGACTACTCGAGATCATTGTAAAGGTTGAGAAAGAGTCCATGAAAGATCAAATCAAGACAGATTTGATAGAATATTAGCTGAGATAGAAGTACAACTAGAGGTGATGGAACAACTGCTACAAAGAAAGGTGGATGCAAAACAGAGAAGAGGATGGAGTATGAAGAAGCCAATTCAATGGCCAATGGTAAAATTATTCGTAAAGAAACTAAGGAAAAACCTGAGGGAAATGAAGCATAGATCAAATAATTTAAAGAAGAAAGAGAAACTCAGAGGAGTTGAGTTCAGATTAAAGCCATTGATTGAAGAAGAAGTTCACTACTGCGAACCAGAACAAGGTGACATCCTTGGAGAGGATGATGTTGAGAGAAGATCTATTGTGGATCTTACAGGTTGCTTGGAGAATGAGAAGGAAGAGAGACTTGCAGGAAGTCACATGAGCTCTTTTAAGAATTGAGATCAACATATGGATAATCTGACAAGTAAGGTTGAAAGGCCTAATGTTTTTATTTTTGACATATTATGTGTGGTTGTAGATTTAGGAGGTGAAGTTGTCAACATTCAAAAGGAAGAAAAATAAATGTATAAAAACATTTCAAGTAGGCAGGATCAGAAACTCATTCTGATGGAGGATGAGGCCACAATGCCTCGTGAAGACAACCAAGGTGGATCCGATATGCATGTTTCCAAAGAAGCAAACGAAGGACAACTGCAAAAATTTATTGTTGTAGAAAATGAGGTAAGATTGTCTCAAAAGGACAGCCAAGAGGAATACCATACACTACCAAGCAAATGGACTGCTGGAAGATAGTCAGAGGAGTTTATTGTTGCATAAAACAAGGTAGATTTGGCTCATGAGGATGGCCAAAGAGAAATTGAAGAAGAGGAGTGTTTTGTTGCAGAGTTGCTAGTGAAATTGTTTAATAAATGTGAGTCAAGAGGAGAACAAATCAGAGAATTGATATTGCATTTGAACAAAGAGGAACGATGTTAGAAGCATCAACAAAGACTTTAGAGTTTCATGGTTTTGAAGGTAATCATTGGTATGTTGTTGCAGGTATTGAAGGAAGAGAAGGCAAATAAATACTAAATTCTGTCATAAAAGAAGAAAGAGGGCAACACTATGATATTGTGCTCACTGATTTTGAGGATGAATTAAAAGTTTTAGAGAATTTCCTGAGTAATTAGGATTCCATAAGGAAAGAAAATGCAGCCATAGATGAAGAATTTTCACACATGTTTAATCATGATAGAAGTTTTAATGTTCAATTTCATTCAAAGAATGTAATTCAAGGAATGAGGATGTTGATGGTGAAGATATCTCAGAGAAGACATGTAGAGGAAAGGAATAACTACATCAACAGAGCAAGTGAGGAGACAAGAAGCAACAAAAGACAAGTAACAAGGGCATATTGCCAAATCAAAGCCATTGGGGCATTGCAACATAAGAAATGGAAGCCATGAGAGTTGCAGTCAGTAGCAACAAGACAACATAATAACAATGAAGCAAGTGGAGAAGAAATTGGACAGCTCTGTCATGCAGGTTGAAGAAGGTGGACATATGCTTTTTGAAAGCATGACAACAGCACAAGACATGGATGTTATTGAGGAAATGGATGAAGATGAGGAAGTTCACTGGTGTGAACCCAAGCAAAGATTGATGCTCAATGATGGTATTGGTAGCTCCATTTATTGGATGAAGAACTGCAAGGAAGTGCAAAAAGGTTATGAAGATTGGAAATCTTCCAAGGATAAGGTAAAGGAAGAATTGCCTTGTCAAGGGCATATTCAAAATTCTGTTACACAAGTAACATTCTTTCATGAAAATAATGAGAAGGATGTTGAAGGTATGGTAATTGCTGAAGACATAAGTGAGGTAGTGGACTGGCTTAAAGATGTTTATGTTGAGGAAATGTTGCATTGGGATACAAAGGTGTACAAGGAAGCAGTGATGAAATTGATTGATAAAAATGTTGTTGATATGGTAAGTGAAGGTATGAAGCACTTGGCTTTAATTGGTTGATTTAGTCAAATTCAAGAGAAGAATTTGCATGAAAGATTCCATAAGTTAAATGTGAAATTGGAGGATGTGAAATATTGTGTACGTGAGTATTCTCAAAATCTTGGGAGTAGTCGAGGATATACAGGTGAAGATGCAATGCAACCAAAGGATATAAGCAACAATAGACCAAAGCAAGGATGCTTAGCCCAAGAAGATGTTAATGAAAGAAATCAAGGATTGTGGGGAAGAATAGAAATTGATTATGTGATTGAGGAATTGTGGAATTTGATGATGAGACAGTCCAAATGGAGGAAGCTGACAACATAAGGGACAATCAATCAGAATTTGAAGCTAATTGAAGGAAGGGAAATGAACGAGAAGGCAGTTGATATGCAACAAAAACAAATGTACAGAGAAATTGGACAATTACAAACTCAGTTTTGGGACCCTGGAGGGTTTTCATCCGCATATGAAATCACATGATCAGGAGATCATGAATGTTTTCAACCTTGGGAGTCTGATGCAGGAGCATCCTACCTTCCATATTTTGTACATTTGGTAGAGATCTAAGGGGACTTTCATTTAGGTTCCATAAGCATGATTTAATGTGTTTTTCTATGTTTTTGAGAATTTGGAATGTAATGTGTGTCTGAGGATTAAAATGTAAATGTTATCAAATGTATGAGAACATGAGGGTTGAGAGATCTTAGGAAATATTAGATCTCATAGGGATTATGAATCCTAGATTAGGATTGGTTGAGGATTTTATGGATATAGAGGATCTTTAGGATATGATTGAGTGGATTGTGGATCTGAACCAAAAATGGTTGTAGAATCCCTTTGTACAAATATTGTAAGCCTTCAGGCATCGAGGGGGTGGCCAAATGAATGTTAATCAGGCCAAAAGGTAGAAAATAGGCCAACAAAGAGTAATTAGATCAGAGATGATGAATTATTGGATGCTTTAGGTCGGAGAAGGCATTTTAGAGCCTTATGTAACTTATGTACAATTCATTGAGCTAATATAATAGCAGAAAGCTCTGTTTCGAGCTTAACCTGAAGAAGTCTTTGTTCATGATGAATTTAACCACTATATTAGGGTTATGATGTGTATTGGTATGTAAAATATCTATGGCAACTAGTCTTGTAGGTCTCGATGCAATCTTGTAAACTAAACTAGATCACATAAGTGTTCCAACAATCATCAATCACTATAAAGGATTGATGATCCTAGTTTATTCGTAATTGGGAAGTTATTGAGGTCAAGGTTGCTCATGCATCCATGTTGGAAGAAGCTACATGAGACATCGATCTGAGGAATAGATCATGACCGTCAAAGGATGAAGTCAACCATTTAAGAAGAAAGCCACAACAGTCGTCAGATATGGGAGTTGTAGAGGAGGATCGTCGGATCAACATCCGATTAAGTCCTAACCGTCACATCAACACAAGAAAGATAAATGGTGGGTAGAAGTTGCATAGATCCATGGATGTTTTAATCTCCGTAATCCTCCTAGATCGTCGATCTGTAGATTCAGCAAGATCAATGGTTGGTATCGATTCCACTAGCAACAAGTAGTTCTATTGCGGAACTCGAGAAAGGAGATAAACATCGTGCTAGTTGGGACTCCACAATCATCACCAATCGTAGATCTCCACACCAATTCATGAGAGACCATCGTATACTCGATGGGAGGTTAGCACCTGAAAGAGTTGAGCAATGTCATAGCCCTCGATCACATGGGTTGGAGTTAGAGGTCCTTTAGACTAGGTATGCTAATTGAGGTTGGGCACCTTTGTATTAAATCCCTGGTCACGGGGAATGGTCCTATGGGGAAAAGGGCCATTAGATAAAGAAATGAGCAGAACGACCCTTGGCACCCCTATTTTGAGGTTTACAATGCAATTACAATAAGGATTGCATAAAATGGATTTAGGACGAGAGGTCTTGCATCAAGTGGTATGAGAGCAAAATAATGATCTTCGACATGAAATTGTAGAGTTGTAGAGACAAAATGTGAAGGTGGAGTTCAGATTGTAAATTTGATAAGAAGATATTATGCATAGGATAATGAATAAGGAGATCAAAGATATTCTACACAGAGTAGTTCAGATTTAAGGAATCTTATAGAACAAGGTAGAGGCAAAGAATAGTCCATTCAAGTGTAAATGAATGGTGGAACAAGATCATGCAGAGATCTTGAAGACTGATGGTGTGTTTTAATACTAACTCTGGTTTTGTGTTTGTTGTAGGTTAAAACAAGTTGAAGGTTGATAGCAACATACAGATAGGAGAGCTGCACCAAAGAGAAATTGTGTTCTTAAAGAGCAAGTAAAAGCTCTTTGGGAAGAAAAGGAGATCAGATAGTAAAATCTGACAGAATAAAGAAGATAGAGAAAGTGTGCTCTGTATGCAATTGACAGAGATATTACAAACAAAGGGAGAGAGGATCAAATTATAAATCTGATAGACTAGGCATGGTTAAAAGGAAATTGTCTATTTAAGTGCATTTGATGAGGAAAAAAAGATCAAGAACAGATCTTGCAGGTATTATTGATGTTTCTATGATAACTCTGGGTTTAATATTTGTTTGCAGATTGCAAGTAGCAGACAAAGAGGGTGTTAGCAACATTGCAGTTGAGAGGAGCCATAACAGAGAACTAGATGTGTTCTTAAATGAGAAGAGCATGTGAGCTCTTAAGTAGTGGCAGAACTTTAAGAATTCCAACAAATGTTGGATAGGGAGGACAAGTGAGTGTTCTCAAAGGAAGTGGAAGATGCGGAGCGTAAAAGTGTAGAGGTTGTTCAAAGAGTGGTTTAGATTCAGATAACCAGAGAATACCAAGAGGCCAACCTCAAGGAGATAGCTTGTTGAGGTATGAAAGGCAGGTATGGAGACTTGCTAAAGGTGAGGGCTTGGGTGTAGTCCACAAGTGAATAAGATGGAGTTCACAAAGGAAATTGAGACAATGACTACTGGAGATCATTGTAAAGGTTCAGAAAGAGGTCATGAAAGATCAAATCAAGACTCATTTGACAAAATATTAGCTAAGATAGAAGTACAACTAGAGGTGATGGAACAACTGCTAGAAAGAAAGGTGGATGCAAACCAAATAAGAGGATGGAGTATGAAGAAGCCAGTTTAATGGCCAGTGGTACAATTATTCGTAAAGAAACTGAGGAAAAGCCTAAGGGAAATGATGCATAGATCAAATACTTTAAAGAAGAAAGAGAAAATAAGAGGAGCTGAGTTCAAATTGAAGCCATTGATTGAAGAAGAAGTTCACTACTGTGAACCAGAACAAGGTGACATCCTTGGAGAGGATGATGTTGAGAGAAGATCTATTATGGATCTTACATGTTGCTTGGAGAATGAGAAGGAAGAGAGACTTGCAGGATGTCTCATGAGCTCTTTGAAGAGTTCGGATTAACATATGGATATGCTGACAAGTAAGGTTGAAAGGCCTAATGTTTTTATTTCTGACATATTGTGTGTGGTTGCAGATTTAGCAGGTGAAGCTGTCAACATTCAAAAAGAAGAAAAAAAAATGTATAAAAACATTTGAAGCAGGCGGGATCATAAACTCATTCTGATGGAGGATGAGGCCACAATGCCTCATGAAGATAGCCAAGGTGGAGCCCATATCCATGTTGCCAAAGATGTAAATGAAGGACAGTTGCAGAACTTTATTGTTGCAGAAAATGAGGTAAGATTGTCTCAAAAAGACATCCAAAAGGAATACCATACACTACCAAACAAATGGACTGCTGGAAGACATTCGAAGGAGTTTATTGTTGCAGAAAACAAGGTAGATTTGGCTCATGAGGGTGGCTAAAGAGAAATTTAAGAAGAGGAGTGTTTTGTTGCAGAGATGCTGGTAAAATTGTTGAAGAAATGTGAGTCACGAGGAGAAGCAAATCAGAGAATTGATGTTGCATTTGAACAAAGAGGAATGGTGTTAGAAGCATCAACAAAGACTTTAGAGTCTCATGGTTTTAAAGGTAATCATTGGTATGTTGTTACATGTATTGAAGGAAGAGAAGGCTGACAAATACTAAATTCTGTCATAAAAGAAGAAAGAGGGCAACACTCTGATATTGCTCATTGATTTTGAGGATGAATTAAACATTTAAGAGAATTTGCTGAGTAATTAGGATTCCATAAGGAAAGAAAATGCAGCCATAGATGAAAAATGTTCACACATGTTTAATCATGATAGAAGTTTTAACATTCAATTTCATTCAAAGAATGTAATTGAAGGAGTGAGCATGTTGATGCTGAAGATATCTCAGAGAAGACATGCAGAGGAAAATAAGATCTACATCAACATAACAAGTGAGGAGACAAGAAGCAACAAAATACACGTAACAAGGGCACATTGCCAAAGCAAAGCCAGTGGGGCATTGCAACATAAGAAATGGAAGCGAGGAGAGTTGCAGTCAGTAGCAACAAGACAACATAATAACAATGAAGCAAGTGGATAAGAAATTGGACAACTAGATGAGACTGTCATGCAGGTTGAAGAAGGTGGACATATGATTTTTGAAAGCATGACAATAACACAAGACATGGATGTTATTGAGGAAATGGATGAATATGAGGAAGTTCACTTGTGTGAACCTGAGTACATATTGGTGCCCAATGATATTGGTAACTCCATTTATTGGATGAAGAATTGCAAGGAAGTGCAAAAAGGTTATGAAGATTGGAAATATTCCAAGGATAGGGTGAAGGAAGAATTGCCTTGTCAAGGGCATATTCAAAATTCTATTATGCAAGTAACATTGTTTCATGAAAACAATGAGGAGGATGTTGAAGGTATTGTCATTGTTGAAGACATAAGTGAAGCAATGGATTGGCTTAAAGATGTTTCTGTTGAGGAAATGTTGCATTGGGCTATAGAAGAGTACAAGGAAGCAATGATGAAATTGATTGAAATTTTTTTTGTTGATATGGTAAGTGAAGGTATGAAGCACTTGGATTTAATTGGTTGCTTTAGTCAAATTCAAGAGAAGAATTTATAGGAAAGACTCCATAAGTTAAATGTGGAATTGGAGGATGTGAAATATTGTGTATGTGAGTATTCTCAAAATCTTGAGAGTAGTCGAGGATATACAGGTGAAGATGCAATGCATCCAAATGATAGCAACATTAACAGACCAAATTAAGGATGCTTAGTCCAAGAAGATGTTAATGAGAGCAATCAATGATCCAAGTGGATATTGGTGGCCACCCACCTATTCCAACTGGCTCCTCCTGTTCATTTTTTGTTCAACATGTTCTTTTGTACTACTTTGTAATTGTGGGTTATACTCTTTTGAGGTTGTCCGAAGCCCCACACATCCTCCAGGTGGATACAGGTGGCCTCTCACCTAATCCAACTGGCTTATTTTGCATGTTTTCATGTCAACACTTCTTGTTGTACTTTCAGGGCCATTTTGGGGCCCTAAACGTTGTTTTTTTGGCTCGCCACAGTCAAATTGTAGACAAAGTTAGAGTTTGATGGTGAAATGTGTAGTTCTCTGAAAGACCTTTCCAACAGGCTATCACACGCCTAAAACGAAGGTTGTATGCAAAAGTTAGGACCCTTGGAAGTTGAGGTACCAAATTACACCAACTTACCCATAGGGACCACATGACTTTTGGCATTTCACCTTCTAGGGTTAGGTTTTTGGATGTCTAGGGTTTTGGAATTCATGAGTAATATCAAAAATTCCTCTGGAGCCTCATTGTAATCCATTCTTCTCAGACGAATGCACATAGCAGCCACATCTCTTTTCAAAGATAGATACCACCATTCGAGCAAGTGTTTCAGTTATGCAGTTTTACAGTTTCGGCCTATTTCATTATTTAATAGAAGATATTGTTCACTAGATATTTGTGTTATTCTTCATATCTTTGTGTTTATTGTATCCAGTCTATTAATTAGTTCGTTTTGCTCCTAAATCTGGATCAGTGGTATCAGAGCAGTCTGCTCTTCATTTATTTTTCTTTGTGCATGTCCTCGACATGATATGGGTACAAGAAGTTGGGACTCGAACCAATCGAGCCATTACAAGATTGGCCACGTCGAGCCCGACAACAACCCATGGGGGACGAAAAGAAAGATGATGGAGCTGGAGATCCTATTAAAATGTTGCTCAAGGAAGCCCTCGCGTGACAAAGGAATGAAATGATGGACAACTTCGCACAGATCCTTCGATGACTGCCCATAGAAGAAGCATCTTCATCAAGCAGCCATGCAACCCCCTTCAAGGTACAAGTAAATTTTGATATTCCATTATTTGAAGGATTGATAGATGCTGATGTTGTAGATAAATGGTTGAATCTGCTCGAAGGATATTTTTCGGTCCACAATTTTTCCAACAGGGAAAAGATAACTTTTGCACTCCTTAAGGTCGTTCAACATGTTAAATATTGGTGGGATACTTACTCTGAGCAAAGGGCTGTGGAGGAATCTACAATGTTTGTGGTGGCCCCTACATGGGATTCCTTCCGGGATGCCATTAAAGAACAATACTACCCTGTTGGAAGCTACGAGGACTAGTACACCAACTGGACCACCCTACGTCAAGAAAGGGACTAGACAGTACTAGATTTCACCAATATTTTCCATACCCTACACACCAAATTGGGTATCAAAGACTCTGAACATCATCTAGTTCTTAAATACCGCAGTTGTTTGCATAGATACATTAAAACAAAAATGGATTTTTTGGACATCGCCTCATTGGGCACGACTTATAGATACGTTGTCAAGATCGAGCATAAATTTAAGTAGAAAAGGTGAGAGTTTGGATCTGCAAAACTCTCACAGCTGAAGCAGGGCAAAGACAACTCCAACCCACACAACAAGGGACCAAGTAGAGATGGCCACCCTCGGGACAACCAATCCAAGCCACAACACAAGAAGCTCAATGAGAAGATGAAGAAGGACACAGGAAAATAGTGTGAATACCATAAAAGTCCTTGGCACAACACCGAAGAATGTCGCTCCAAGAAGTTCCTTGTGGCCGAGCTAAAGGCTTCCGAGTCAGAGGCCGATTCTGATATCGAGTCAAATCCTGAAGGAGGGAAGCAGATTATCTATGTTGAACCCAATGCCACTGTTGCTACCACCAAAGTCTGGCCAAGCGAACCAGAAGAACCAGAGGAAGGGGAACGCCTCTTTCACTCACAGATTTGGGTCAACGGGGTTCCGCTTCATTTCATTGTCGATAGCGATAGTCAGAAGA
The DNA here is from genome assembly GCA_009831015.1 of Picea engelmannii. NCBI lineage: Eukaryota > Viridiplantae > Streptophyta > Pinopsida > Pinales > Pinaceae > Picea > Picea engelmannii. The sequence continues at coordinate 118,416 of ML778316.1, forward strand.
ACCTGATTTCAGTAGAGGTCGTAAGCGGTTGGTGTTAGAAAAACAGGACCGCGGAGCAATAAAATAAAACAAATGCAGAAACAAAACACAGAAGACACACAATACAAGAGAGACACAAAATTACGTGGTTCACCCAGTGTGGGCTACGTCCACCAGAGAAATTGCTAGGTCATTCCTTTATTATTATCCAGCAAATGAAGGGATACAACCTACAACAAAACCCGTTGTAACTTCCTCTTCTTTCTCTCACGGTCTCCTCTCTCATAATACAATATTCACCACCAATCATAGCCGCAATACATTTCCCTCATAAAAGAGGGTTGCCTTCTAGGGCAAAAAAACCCTAACATAATCTCTACCGTTAGATCTGCGACCTTATAATGAACGGTCCAGATTTACAATGAAATTACAATATAATTTTATAAGGCAATTTTTGCTTCAGGGGCTTCGCCCTCGAACCCCCACTTTCCCCCNCCTCATAGAGGGGGTACCCCCCCTCTGCACTCCCCCGCGTGGAAGAGTGTACATACTTCTGGGGTGTAAATACTTCATGGGGTATAAACATGGCTGAAAGTAAAAGACCTATAAATCAGGAAGATAATCAGGCTCCACAACGAACAGTTGGACCTGCCAATGACACCACACCCGCAACCCTACACCATCGGTTGGCTTCGCCAAGGAAGAGATCTTCATGTCATCCAACAGTGTCGTCTGCCCTATGACATCAAGCCTTTCAAAGATGAGGTATTGTGTGATCCCAGAGGTAGCGTCGCCTACTTCTATTTCTTTAATCTCTGCTAAGCAATGCAGTGTTGAAACATTGTATCTGCAAAGAGTATTCTATTTATTATTGATTTATTATTCATTAGATCAATCCCCTTTTGTGGATTGATCATGTTGGGCATTGTAATTGACCAAATCCCCTTTTGCGGATTGGTTAAACCCTAATTGTAATATGAAAATTAAGAATTCGGCCCCCAGGCAAATTAAAGTGGTTCTAACCACCTAGAAAGACAAATCAGCCATGCCAGTGAAGAGACACCTCCTTTCAGAGCTTGCCAGTTTGTATAAATAAAGGAAGCCAACGCCTCATTTGTTCACTCACTCAACTCACTCATCTAGTGTGCAAGTATTGAAGGAAGTTGTAGTTACCAGTTGCCAGAAGAAGGAAGAGAGAGAGGCTCATTTTTTGGGAGAGGATATTCTCTAGTGTTTGGTTTATTGTCTTGGCATTGTATTGGCTATCTATTATTAAGGAATTTTTTGTTGGGTTTTCTTCCCCATGAGGGTTTCCAGGGATAAATGTTGTGTATCTTGTGATTGTGTTTCTCTCAATGATCCTATCTATGCTATGGTTATCTAATAAATTGAAAAGAAACCTAATAATAGCTTAAACCTTAACATGGTATCAGAGCTAAGCTGATGAGAGCACCTTTCACTGGATAAGCAAAAACATCACTGTTGTCGTACAAGAAAATTAGGGCTTTTATTGGAGATAAATTTTTGCCTAAAAACCATATAGAAAAGTGTTCCCTACCCTAGTGAATATTTTGGCACCTTGAGTGCACCTTTTCAGTGGACAGAACTCTCAGAAAGTGAAACCCTAGTTTTCACCAGTACCAAAAAACTAGAAAATCAAAAGTACCAGAAGTACCAGAAAATCAGGAAACCAGAACCAGTACAAGAAGTACCAGTCCATATTTCTGCAAGCTCAGTTTCAAGGGGTAAAATTTGGAATATTCATAAACTAACTATACCAACATACTCGCCTCAGTCCAACGCATCTTTTGGTGAGTTTAGTTTTCAGATCCAAGAAATTGATTTTTCTATTATTTCTATAGCTCAGAGGGCTAGGGTTTCTACTGCAAGAAAGAATGGCTACCAGTATGAGGGTAGAAGACATGCTGGAAGGATATGGAAAATTTGGATATTGGAAGCATAGGTTGCAAATGATTCTAGACGAGAATGATCTCCTAGAACATGTTACAATGGGTGTACTAGAACCAGAGGAAGAAGAGCAAAAGACCAAGCATAAGAAGAATGAAAAGAAAGCAAAGAGAATCGTGTCAGATTCAGTAAAGGGTCACTTGATCCCTCATATATCCGAACTACAGACAACAAGGCAAATGTATGAAGCACTCAACAACTTATATGAAAGCAAA
>ML778316.1:134171-154231 GCA_009831015.1 Picea engelmannii
AGGGCACTAACTAAGGAGGATAGACCGTACCCTTAGCCGTACTACCCGACTACCTAGGTACTAGATAGTATCTTCTCGAGTGTTGTTCTCGGTGACACTATAGCAGTCAGGCAACCGATTGGTTTATCTAAAGAGGGCTTTAGATAATCTAGGCCGATCCGTACATAGGTGTTGTCTGATGCGCTACCACTCAAAGGGGTACCAACAGGGGTTACAAGGGTGGCCAACAGATGTGCGCTTAAGTACCACTTGTATTTCCTGCATGTATGAATCCCTCAACCGCTGGTTTATGTGCGTAACAACATATCTCTGTGGCTTAAAGACGCCAGAATACATCTCTACCCTGAAAAAAAATTTAACTCACACTTTCTGCCGAGGAAAGTGCTCTGATACCACTTGTAATATACCATATATAAAATGTATGCAGAACATAAATAAAAGGCTAGTAATGGCAGAATAACAACAATATATCCAGAACATTCATTGCAATAACACTGAAATGATATAAGAATAACAACAGAAATAACACTTTGAATATGAAAGCAATGTTCACGGGCCTCTTCGAGGGGGCAACCTCCAGTTGAGCAAAGCTCTATTACAATAATATCCAAGCTAGGGTTCTCATACCCTCGACTCCTATTTATACTAAAAAGAAGCATCTAGAGAAGGATCCTTCTAAAAGAGGAAGCTTCTATTAGGTCTTCTTATATCCGCCTTATTCTATTTTATTGAAAGGCCTTATTAATATTGACCTTTATTACATCTGAATATATTGTTCTACCTATGTGTGGGTTAGGACCCTAACAGAGGTTAAGGTAGCTCACACATCCATGGTTGAAGAAACTACTTGAGTCATCGATCTGAGGAAAGAATAGATCGTGACCGTCAAAGGATGAAGTCATCCATTGAAGAAGAAAGCCACAACAACTGTCAGATCTGGGAGTTGCAGAGGAGGATTGTTGGATCAACATTCGATTAAGTCCCGACCATTAGATCAACACAAGAAAGATCTACGGTGGGGAGAAGTTGTGGAGATCGGGAGTAGAACTAACATCCGTGCATGTTTAACCTTTTTAATACCTCTAGATCATCGATTTGTAGATTCAACAAGATCAATGGTTTGTATCGATTCCACTACCGACTAGTAGTTCTATTGCAGAACTTGGGAAAGGAGATAAACGTCATGCTAGTTGGGACTTCGCAATCGTCCTTGATCGTAGATCTCCACACTGGTTCAAGCGCGACCGTTGAATCCTCGATGGGAGGTTAGCTCCTGAAAGAGTTGAGCGAGGTCATAGCCCTCGATCACATGGGTTGGAGTTAGAGGTCGTTCAGACTATGTATGTTAAACGAGTTTGGCCTAGACACTTGATGAATTAATCCCTTTGTGCTTGGAGTGAGTACTGCCCTTTATGGATGGGCTAATGTTCCAGATCAATATTATGAATTTCCCTTTCGAAAGCTATAATTCCCAGTCATAGTAGCAGGGGGTCCACTTCCAGATTCACTAGCATGAGTAGCAAGAGAAGTAGAAGCCATCGTAGTTACAGGTCCAGATTAAGCAGTCAATTCTATTGATTCTGCCTCTGTATTAATTCTCTGGTCACGGGGAATGGTCCTATGGGGAAAAGGGCCATTAGATAAAGAAATGAGTAGAACAATCCTTGGCACCCCTATTTCGGGGTTTAAAATGCAATTACAACAAGGATTGCATAAAAGGGATTTAGGACAGGAGGTCTTGCATCAACTGGTATCATAGCAAAAGAATGATCTTTGCTGGGAATTGTAGAGTTGCAGAGACAGAATGTGAAGGTGGAGTTCAGATTGGAAATCTGATAAGATGATAGTATGCATAGGAGAATGCATAAGGAGGTCAAATATATTCTACACAGAGTAATTCAGATTTAGGGAAATTTGATAGAATAAGGCAGAGGCAAAGAATAGTCCATTCAAGTGCAGGTGAATGGTGGAACAAGATCATGCAAAGATCTTGAAGATTGATGGTGTGTTTTAATACTAAATCTGGTTTTGAGTTTGTTGCAAGTTAAAACAAGCTGAAGGTTGATAGCAGCAGACATCTGGGAGATTTGCACCAAAGAACAATAGTGTTCTTAAAGAGCAAGTAAAAGCTCTTTGGGAAAAAAAGGAGACCAGACAGTAAAATTTGTCAGAAAAAGGAAGACAGAGCATGTTTGCTTTATATGCATTTGACAAATATTTTGAAAATAAAGGGAGAGTGGATCAGATTATAAATCTGACAGACATAGGCATGTTTAAAAGGAAATTGTCTAATTCAAGTGCATTGGATGAGGAAGACAATATCAAGAATAGATCTTGTAGGTATTATTGATGTTTCTATGATAACTCTGGGTTTAAGATTTGTTTGCATATTGGAGCTAGGAGACAAAGAGGGTGTTAACAACATTACAGTTGAGAGGAGCTGTAACAAAGAACCAGTTGTGTTCTTAAATGAGAAGAGAATGTGAGCTCTTAAGTAGTGGCAGAACCTAAAGAATTCCAACAGAGGTTGGATAGGGAGGACAAGTGAGTGTTCTCCAAGGAAGTGGAAGTTACAGAGCCTAAAAGAGGAGAGGTTGCTCAAAGAGTGGTTCAGAGGCAAAGAACCAAAGAATACCAAGAGGCCAAGCTCAAGGAGATAACTTGTTGAGGTATGAAAGGCATGCATGGAGACTTGCTAAAGGTGAGGGGTTAGGTGTAGTCCACAAGTGAACAAGATGGAGTTCACAAAGAAAATGGAGACAATGACTACTGGAGATCATTGTAAAGGTTCAAAAAGAAGCAATGAAAGATCAAATCAAGATATATTTGACAGAAGATTAGCTGAGATAGAAGTACAACTAGAGGTGATGGAACAACTACTACAAAGAAAAGTGGATGCAAACCAGAGAACAATATGGAGTATGAAGAAGCCAGCTCAATGGCCAGTGGTACAATTATTTGTAAAGAAACTGAGGAAAATCCTAAGGGAAATGAAGCATAGATCAAATACTTTAAAGAAGAAAGAGAAACTTAGAGGATATGAGTTCAGATTGAAGCCATTGATTGAAGAAAAAGTTCACTACTATTCAGAGGAGCTCAGTTCACTATTGATTAAGGAGAGACTCGACGCAATCATCAATCTTGGATGATTCGTTCTTAGATACCAACATGTTTATGAAGGAGAGAAAGGCTAAACGTCCTCCATGCCATAGCAAAAATATCAACATAATCTTACTAAACTGATAAGAATTAGACTTCTGCACTAAATAATTGGGTTTGTAGGACGGAAAATAGCTCACTAGCAGAATCTAATAATAATAATATTGTTGCTCCAATAAACCCGTCGAATGTCATACATAGATTCTTATTTACGTTGGTACGACAATATCCAAGTTTATGTTGAGGTGTCAATTGCTCTAATATCTTTTCCTAATAGATTATAAGAAATTGCTTCATCTCTTCCCAATACAAAACTCTACTCTTTTGATAGCCATACTTAATAGAATTTTAATGTTTTTCCGTACATTTACAATTACCAAAAAGAGTTATGAGATTTGTCATTGGACAATCTTGGACACAACTATTAGGTAACACCAGTCCAGCCTCCAATATATGTTCTTTCGACATCGACTATAAAAGTAGATGGGAATTCTTACTAGTTCATTGTCCCTTTTTTATTGACATCTTCCACTACAAACACTATTGTGAGTACAATTTTATAGATCGACTAGCGCGTATACAATTCGTTGATCATGCCTTTGAATGATGCCATGAAAAATTGATGAAGCAAACCGACATTTTCTTCATCCTACCACTGAGGGTTGCGATCTCCACTTTGACTCTGGAAGGGGCCGAAGTATTTTTAGGTTTTTTATGAAGTCCGAGAGGAGTTCAGGGTGGTGTCGTGATCTGCGATCTATAAATGAGTGCCCTCGTCTTAGGGCGCCAAGTGCCGTCAAATCCAGTTGTTGTTATTCCTCTTAGTATTTTTAAATTTCATTTTGTGCAGGTCATTTGATCCCATGACCATGAGCATGGAGTATTTGCGTGGGAGCAATGGCTCGAGCACAACACCTCCATCGAGCAACAACAACAAACTTGACCTACTGCAACAAGGATGCGTGCATTTAAAGATGGGAATTTGTTCTAATTTAGTCAAACTACTTGGTTGAACTAATTTTTGGTTGGTTGTTCAAGTATATGGCTTCATTTCGCCTTCTTCTTCATGCTCCGAAAATCAATCTCAAGTCGATCTTGAAATGTAGGATCGCTTTCCCAATGTAGAATCTGGTCTACTTCAACTCCTCTACGTTTTTTAATCTTCATCATGCGTAGTAAAAAATAAATCGATGGAGTTGTAACAACGTGGATGGAACAATTCGACCCATCGACCAAGTCTACGTAAGCAAGCCGACTTTGAACAAAATATATTGTTCTTTTCGAATAACAATAACAATCATTCCAACGTGTCCATGAATGATGAACAATCGTCTATAAAAAAAAAAATTAAATCTTCGCAGGTTGAGCATGAAAAAACTTTGTAATTGTTGGACATAGAGTGCGTATCATTCCTATTGTCATTCTTCTTTTGTTGTCGAGTAGGTTGACCGGTTAGTTTTGGTCATTCTGGTTTCCCGATCAACTTTAATCCACCATTTGACATGGGTGGTATTAGTTGTTGGTTGTGGAGCCGTATTATCTTCCTAATTCAGAGGTTTGTTTCAGTCGTGCTCTGATCCCATTCCTTAACCGGGGGTCGGGGGATTTCCCCCCACAATTGTCTCTAGCGGGGAAGCAAAATTTTGCAAAAAATTGTCTTTTAAAATATTGTGATTTCGTAGTCAATCTCGACCGTTCATTATAAGGTCACAGATTTGACGATAGAAGTTATTTTAGGGTTTTTTGCCCTACAAGACAACCCTCTTTTATGAAGGAATTGTATTACGGCTATGCATGTGTGTGAATATGTATTTTGAGAGGGGAGACTGTGAGAGGAAGAAGAGGAAGTTACAACAGTTGAGTTGTAGGTTGTATCCCTTCATTTTGCTTGATAACAAAAGGAAGGACCTGGCAATTTCTCCGGTTGACTAGCTCACACTGGGTGAACCGCATATATCTGTGTCGCTATTTTATTGTGTATATTTTGTGTTTTATTTCCGCATTTGTTTTATTTTATTGCTCCACGATCCTATTTTTCTAACTACTGGTATCAGAGCGAAATGTAACTCGCAAGAAAAGAGGGTTCCTGGTTCGAGTGGGAGCAATGGCGGAAGATGGAAAGTTTAGGGTCGAGAAATTTAATGGCCAAAACTACTAGTTATGGAAGATGTAGATGGAATATTATTTATATCAGAAGGATATATTCCTACCATTGAGACGAATAACAAAGAAGCCAACATCCATGGAGGACGAAGAATGGGAGGTTCTTGACAGAAAGGTAATAGGAACAATATAGCCGAGCCTGACAACGTCAATGGCTTTCAATATTTCAAAAGAAAAGAGAACGTAGGAGCTGATGGATGCATTGGCTAAATTTTATGAAAAACCCTCGACGTCCAATAAGGTATTTCTAATGAAGCAATTATTTCATATGAAGATGTCAGAAGGTGGGTCGGTTGCAGATCATTTAAATGAATTTAATACGATTACTAATCAACTAAGTTATGTAAAAGAGGACTTTGATGATGAGGATAGGGATCTTATAATCTTGTGCTCATTGCCAGAAAGTTGGAACGGTTTGGTCATGGTTGTAAGTAAGTCCATCTCTGGTTCAAACACTCTGAAATTTGATGAAGTTGTTGGTGTTATCCTTAGTGAGGAAATGTGACAGAAAACACAGGTGAGACATCATGTATGGCATTGAACATAGACAATAGGGGAAGACAAAAGGATAGAGGAAAGGGCTCAGGAACCATGAGAATTCTAAGAAGGGCAGATCCAAATCCAAATTAGGAAATAGTTGGAATTGTGGGAAGAAAGGACATCTAAAGAAAAACTATAGAGCTCCAAAGAAAAAAAGAGATGGACAACAAGAGAAAAATCAGGAAGTAAATGTAACAGGTGATGTGTTACAAGATGCTTTGATTCTTTCTGTAGATAATATTTTTGAATCCTGGGTAGTAGATTCAGGAGCTTCATTTCATGCCACACCCCATAAGAAACATTTTCTAGATTATGTTCAAGGTGATTTCAGATAGGTTCATTTGGGTGATGATGCACCATGCAAGATTGTTGGAATGGGTAAGGTACAAATAAAACAAAATAATGGAAATCAATGGTTGTTGAAAGAGGTAAGACATGTTCCAGATCTAAGGAAAAATCTAATTTCAACAGGGCAGTTGGCTAATGAAGGTTGTATATCTATATTTATAGATAATGCGCGAAAGGTCGCCAAAGGATCATTGGTGATAGCAAAAGGAGAGAAGGCAGATTCATTGTATTTATGTACTGGAAATACTAATTCTTCTATCTCTTTAGTCTCTACATGAGTGGATACAACACTGTGGCATCATAGGCTTGGACACATGAGTGAGAAGGGGATGTAGATGCTTCACAAAAGGATTTTGTAGCAAGATCTTAAACAATTTGATTTGGATTTCTGTGAGCACCATGTTTATGGAAAACATAAGAGAGTCAGATTTCTCATAGTCGGAAAAGAAAAGAAGAGTGAAAGGATAGAGCTTGTGCATACAGATGTATGGGGACCAACTCAAGTATATCTCTTGGTGGATCTCGTTATTATGTTACTTTTATTGATGATGCAACTAGAAAAACTTGGGTTTATTGCATTCGACAAAAATATGATGTTTTTGATACTTTTAAGAAATGGAAAGGATTGGTTGAGAATGAGACAGGAAAAAGGTTGAAGTGTCTCAGATAAAAAAATGGATGTGAATATTGCAACAAGGAGTTTGATGATTATTGTTCACACCATGGGATTCGTAGAGAGAAAACAGTTCTAAGAACACCGAAAGAAAATGGCGTGTCAGAAAGGATGAACAAGACAATCATGGAGCGTGCAAGGAGTATGAGATTGCATGTTGGGTTGCCCTTACAGTTCTGGGCAGATGTTGTAGATACTATTGTTTACTTAACAAGCCTAGGACCTTCAAGCTCTTTAGATGGTGGAATTCCAGAGGAGGCATGGACAGGTTAAAAGGTAAATTATTATTTTTTGAAGACTTTCGATTATGAAGCATTTGTCCATATTGATAAAAAAATAAAACAAATCTTGAGGAAAAATCCAAGAAGCGTACCTTTATTGGATACAATGTTAATGATTTTGGTTATTGCTTATGGGATTATGAAGACCGCAAAATCATTAGGGGTAGAGTTTTCATATTCAATGAGAAGGTCATGTAAAAATATTAGTTACAGGGAAAGAAACATGAAAAAGAAAAACCATAATACACGGTGCTTGATGAGATCACTGAAAAATAAATTCCAAAAGTACCAGAAAATCAAACTGTACAACAACAGGAGCAACAAGTACCTCAAACTCCTGCAAGTGTTATTAGAAGATCTACCAGGTTAAGTAGACCCCATGAACGATACTCTCCTTCATTGTATTATTTATTGTTGACTGATTCTGGTGAACCAGAATGTTATGAAGAGGCAATGCAGGTAGACACTAAAAAGAAGTGGGAGCAATGCATGAAAGAGGAAATGGATTCTTTGGTAAATAACAAAACTTAGGACTTGGTTCAGTTGTCTGCAGGAAAAAGAGCATTGCAGAATAAATGGGTTTACAGGTTGAAGGAAGAAGATGGAGAAAAAAATGGTACAAGGCTAGACTTGTTGTAAAGGGGTTTGCACAAAATAAAGGTATAGATTTTGATGAAATATTTTCTCATGTTGCTAAGATGACTTCAATTAAGACTATTTTAAGCCTTGTGGCAGTAGAAGATTTGCATCCAACAACCACAAGGGTATTAGGTCAAAGAAAAGGAGAATTTGGTATGTAGGTTGAAGAATAGCTTGTATGGCCTAAAGCAAGCTCCAAGGCAGTGGTATTTGAAGTTTGATAGGTTTATGACATAACAAGTTTATAATAGATGTTATTCTGATCAATGTGTTTATTTTAAAAGGCTAGAAAATCGAAGTTATATTATCTTGTTATTGTATGTATATGACATGCTTATTGCATGGTTTAGTATTGATCCAGATGGATATCGGTGGCCACCCACCTTTTCCAACTGGCTCAAAACAGTTTTCTGACAATTTTGACAATTTACTATTTTTAGCAGTTTTCACTTCCGGGGCCATTTTGAGGAACTAAATGAAGGTTTTTCGGAATCAATCTTCTCAATAATCACCCACAACATGGATGAAGCCCCAAAATGAATCTCCTCAACGATACCTTTCCAACGGGCTATCATACGCCTAAAACGGAGATCGTATGCAAAAGTTACGACCCTAGGAAGTTAATGTACTAACTTACCCAAACGGGGCCCACATGACTTTTGGCGCTTCATCTCCTAGGGTTAGGTTTTTGGATGTCTACGGTTTTTGGCATTCCTGTTTATTGTAAAAATGCCTTTAGAGCCCTATTGTAATTATCTTCTTGCGAATGAGCGCAACCGTCACATCTCTTCTCAGAGATAAGCCGCCACCATTCCAGCAAGCTTGTTTCCGCTGCATTTTACAGTTTTAGCTTATTTCATTATTGAATAGAAACCAATTTTACCATATCTCTGTTATTTTGTGTTAAGAATCTGTTAATAATATGTATTCATTTCGTTCTGCTCATAAAATCCGAATCAAGTATACAAGATATAAATGTGCTCAAGAAGAAATTAGCTAATTCATTTGCGATGAAGGATTTGGGTGCTGCAGAGAAAATCCTTGGTATGAGAATAACAAGAGACATGAAAAATTGCAATTTGACAATGTCTCAGGGTGAGTACATAGAGAAGGTGTTGGAGAGGTTTAGAATGTAGAATGAAAAACCAATTAGTACACCTTTGGCCAACCATTTCAAATTAACTAAGAAAATGTGTCCCAAGACACAGTAGGAGATAACATACATGTCCAGGGTCCCTTATTCATCAACATTTGGTAGCTTGATGTATGCGATGATTTGCACAAGACCAGATATTGCACATGCAGTGGGAGTTGTGCACAAGTATATGAACAATTAAGGTAAATAACATTGGGAGACAATAAAGTGGATTCTCGGGTATTTGAGAGGTACTGCTACTCATGCATTATGTTTTGGAGGTTCATACACTACTCTACAAGGATATGTTGATTCATATATGGTAGGTGATAAAGATAGTAGGAGGAGCACCACATGGTATGTTTTTACTGTAGGTGGAACAACAATAAGTTGGATTTCAAAACTTCAAAAGGTTGTTGCACTTTCAACAACAGAAGCAGAGTATGTTGTTGCTACAGAGGCTAGTAAAGAGATGATTTGGTTACAGAGGTTTATGGAGGAATTAGGAAAGAAGCAGGAGAATAAAAGGTTGTACTATGACAACAAGAGTGTCAGTCATATTGCAAAGAACTCAGCCTTCCATTCTAAGACTAAGCATATACAACTCAGGTACCATTTCATACAACCTGTCCTCGAAGATGGACATTTGAAGTTGGAAAATATACATACTAGCTAGAATCTTGGAGACATGTTAATAAAGATAGTAACCAAGGAGAAACTGAGTTCTTTCTCAGTTTCAGTTGGTCTTCAAGCATGAACGTGAATATGAGAAATTTTCTAGGTCCAAGGTGGAGTATAGTCTAACATGTACTACAACAATGGAGTTGTTGTGATTAGTCTTCAAGTGGGAGATTATTGGTTGTGGAGCTTGATTATCTTCCCGATTCAAAGGTTTGTTTCAACGATGCTTGGACCCCATTGCCTAACGGGTGGGGGGGCTTCCCCCCCATAACTGTTGCTAGGGGGGTCCGAGGGTGGGGGGCGACGACAATTTTTGTAGCCCCCCCTGGTGGGGGATTCAAGGGCAGTGCCCTCAAAGCGAAATTTTACAAAAAATTGCCTTGTAAAATATTGTAATTTCGTAGTCAATATGGACCATTCATTATAAGCTCGTAGATCTGACGGTAGAAGTTATTTTAGGGATTTTTTCCCTAGAAGGAAACCCTCTTGTATGATGGAATTGTTTTACGATTGTGCATGTGTGTGAATATTGTATTCTAAGAGAGGAGACAGTGAGAGGAAGAAGAAGAAGTTACAACAGTTGGGTTGTAGGTTGCATCCCTTCATTTTGGTGGATAACAAAAGGAAGGACCTGACAACTTCTCTAGTGGACGTAGCCCACACTGGGTGAACCATGTATATCTGTGTCTCTATTGTATTTTGTATCTTTTGTGTTTTATTTCCTCATTTGTTTTATGTTATTGCTCCACAATCCATTTTTTCTAACATTAACAACATTGGCCTACGTGATTTTCTTTTTTACTTCCACCAGCCTCACAAACTCTTCGATAACAAATCGTCTCTTGTTCTTGTTTGCAGATTTGCAGAATTTTGACTATATCCACAAGAATTCAACTCAACACTTCAAGATAATTCACGTTCTCATGAAGTAATATTTCACGAGCATCTTCAATATCACGAATAATCAACATCCTTGGGCAACAACGTTCTTCAACAAATTTTCTCGGGCATCTTCGATATCACACAACATTCACGAGCATCCTCTAACAATTTGTGGGTCTTCTTATCTCTCCATATTTTCCACGAGCAACGATCAATGTCTTCTTATCTCTCCATGTCCTCTAGATTCGAATCACCCTCATTCGTTGCTGCTGTCACCCAGTCGAATGAAGGAGGCAATGATGCCACTATTGTAATCTTCTAGATTACACAAGCATTCAAAGAAGAGACTACATTGGAGAAATCACATCAAGAACACATCCATGTACTAAAGAAGTATTTGGGGGAAGGTTAACCAACCAAATTCATATTCCTTCTTTAAGAGTATTTATACATAGGAGAAATGGTTGGAGAGGTTGCACCCGCTCCAACGAATCTTTAGTTAGGTGAGTTTATCCTTTAATATACTTTATTACATGTATTATTACATATATTTCTATATTCACTTATGTGTGATAATGTCTAATCTCTAATGTGTGATGAATATTACAAGGGCCTAAAAGGCCTCCCAACAAAGCTTGTGCTAAAGACAAGTTCCCTACGTCGTTCATCGAACAAATCCTTGACGAGGGCAGAGGAAGTGATATTTTCTATTTTATGGATGGTTTTTTTGGTTATAACCAGATACAAATATGCCCCAAGGACCAACACAAGATGACTTTTATTTGTCCTTGGGAAACCTTTGCATACAAAAAGATGCCCTTTGGCCTTAAAAACATTGGAGCTACTTTTTAGTGGGCCATGATGTTCACTTTTCATGATCTTAAGCACATTGTGGAGGATTATTTGGATGATCTCACCTCCCATTAGCGTAAGAGGGTGCACCACCTTTTACTCCTCTGCCTTGCCCTAGAAGGATGTTGCCACTATCAAATTCGCTTGAATCCACAAAAATGCATATTTTGTGTAACATCAAGACGTCTCTTAGGTTTCATCGTTTCAACAAAAGGGATCATGGTTGACCCTTTAAAGGTTGACACAATAACATAGTTGCCTCCCCCATGCACAGTGTGTCATCTTAAGAGTTTACATGAAAAGACAAATTTTCTTTGGCGTTTTGTACCGAACTATGCTAATATCACAAAAGATTTTATGCGCCTTTTAAAGAAAAGGGTTCCTTTTCATTGGGATGAGTCGACACAATGTTCTTTCGATGCATTGAAGAAGGCTTTAGTGTCCACTCCCTTGATTACCCCCCCAAATTATAATAGATATTTCTTGTTATATCTTGCAGCAATTGAATCTTCGATTGTCATGGTCTTAGTTCAGGAAGATGATGAGCTCCAGAAGCATGTCATCTATTAATTGAATCGCACCTTGTTAGGTCATGAACTAAAGTATTCTCATGTTGAGAAACTGGCCTAAGAGATAACCCATTTATCAAGAAAATAATAAATGGGTTATCTCTCTCATCGACATTGTTCAGGTGGGAGGACCAACGACCAAGATTTGTTTTCGCTTATGATCAAATGGTTGGGATTCATTTCATCGGTAATCGACAGATGCTTGTTACTCTTTACACACTCATAGGATTTATACCGATGCCAATAGTTCATCGGTGCTTTTCAAACTTGTTTCTTTTGGTGCACTTTGCCATGATACCTTATGATGACATGGAAACTGACGATGACCCATGCGATGTCGTGGTAATGTGACGTGCCATGATGACATGGTAAAAATGAAGTATAGATGGTGATGTGTTAGTGTATGATTGGTGACATGGAAAGTGATGTGAATCTCGTACGACCCTAAAAAAATGGATATTATTCATGTGGAAATCTCAACAGTCAGGATCCATCGTTGCTTGCAATCGAACGACTAGGATACAGTTGTTGGTAAAATGGGGTCATCGACGATCGATGAGATCAATCAACCATTGCACCAAACCCATAACATTTCCATTGACAACGATGGGTAATAGACGACCAGTGGAATCTTGTTATCACTTTAAAATTCCAATGCATTTCGTTGTTGCTCGATGGTCTTATCGATGATCAACAAAATTTGTTACACTTTTCAGATTCACATGAATTTTTTTCGACGTCGATGTCTCATCGACGATAGGAGAAATCTATTCCATTTATAAACGTGCATGAATTTCTCCTGATCCTGATCATTGACACTTCTCTTAGACTCTCATCGACATCAGGGTTTTGCAAATTGCTTTTCTTGCTATTTCGGCCCGATCCCCCGATGGATTCATCGACACTTTTGAAAAACCTTGATGTTATGCTCTTTTTTTTACTGTTTTGAAATGATTTCTTTGTCCCCTTTTTATGCAAACATGAGAGTCCTTTTTTGGAGTTTTCTTAGGCCTTTAAAAATGAAGAAAGCAAGATAAAAATGCATTGGTTTGACAAAATTCAATATGCATTCTATCAACAACAAATCACAAGGAAATGTAGAATGATAAAAAAATAAAGTGGTAGCCTTAAAATTGAGAAATTTTAAAGGGTGTGTTGTGTACTTAAAAAATTCCTTACCTAGTCCTCTACTAATTTTGGGGCCAAGTATTGATCTTTTATAACCTGCACCCAAAGACCAGAACCTTGGATAAGTCTCCAAACATTTTTTTGTTGCTAGTGCCTTCAAGAGAAATAATATGTTCTTGAGGCTCATCCTCCTTGTGATTTTGGGATTGCAATTTTTTTCCAAGAGACCAATACCATTCCTTTCTTCTCCCTCTCTCTAGACCAAATGAAGTAGTAACATAACTTCTCGATCCACTCTAGGACACCTTTTGGAATCCTAGAAAGGTACATCCAGTAGACTAGGATGGTCGTCATGACTAATTTAACTAGTACTCGTCTTTACCCATGGGAGAGCCATCTATTGCACCCTATATTTATCTTTTTCTTGTCGTTGAAATTAACCATTTCTAGTCACCTTTAAGGTAAATATCAACCTTTAAATGGAAATCTAAGTATTTGAAACCAACATCAGTGTATATCACATGAAAGGGAAAGAGATGAGAGATATGGAAATTTTCAGCCTCCAAGAGACCCTAGAAAGATATCACTGATTTGGTCAGATTAATGTGGATTCATAGTAGAGATCAATGATCTGTTTTAGATTATCAACCATCCTTACGGTGCCATCATATACAATAAGGATGTCATCTACAAATAGAAAATGAGAGATGTTGCAAGAGTTGTAGATGAGAATACCTTTGAAGTTGCCACTTGTTGAGGATGCCTTGAGGGATTTGTTGAATCCTTATGCTACAAAAAGGAAGAGAATTGGGGATAACAAAAATCCCTTCCTAATTACTCTCTATAGTTTGAGAAAGGGGAAGTGGCTCCATTTATTATAATTTCAAAAGAGACCAAACTGATACTACTCATTAACCACATGAAAACATGATTATTGAAACCAAGGTGGTTGAGGATTATCCTTAAGGAAATCCAACTCAACTTATTTAAGGCTTTGGAGAGATCTACTTTTACAATCATTGCCCTTAAATTCTTGGTATTGATCAAATGGAGACCTTTTAGAGAAACCCCCATTTCCTCATGGATTTGTCACCCTTGCAAGAGTCCAAAATTCTTAGGAGAGATTTGATGATAAATCACTTATTTCATCCTTCTTGATATAATCTTTGAAATTATTTTGTAAATGTAATTGCATAGGGAAATAGGGCGGAAGTTTTCATAGCAAGAGGGGTTGTCAAATTTAGGAATCAATGCTATGAAGCTGGTATTGAAGGATACCAAGGTTTTCCCTATGGTTCTTGATGCCTCCATGACTCTTCTAAGGTCTTCTTCAATAAAATAAGAACAACCGAGGAATAATTACATAGGGAGAAAATATGGCCCAAGACTTTTGTCCTTTTGAAAGCTTTGAAGGGTTCTGAGAAGTCGTTCTTTTCCCACCTCTTACATAAGGGCTTGATTATCGTTTGGATCAACAAATCTGAAGAAGTAGATAGATAATCTGATAATTTATGTAATGGTAGCTTAGGAATAATCTTTTAATAGGTTTTGAAAATACTTTACCTATTCATAATCTATTTCAGAGAAATTTGTTACCTTGGATCCATTATCTTTAACAATCTTCTAGATGGAGTTTATGTTTTTCCTATAATTTTCAAATCTATGGAAAAAAAAATCTATTATCATCACTTGCCTAAAGCCAAATTGCCTTGCTTTTCAGATGCCATTCTTTCTCCCTACCTAGAAAAAAATTTCTTCTTTTTCTCTCAAGCTGACTTATCTCAAATTTCCGGCTTTCTGTAAAAAAACAAATCCTTACTTGTAATAATTGGAGGCTATATTCTCTTCTACCTCTTTTAAAATTCTATTATCCTTTTTTTTTTCTCCTTGGACCATAATATTTCCACCTACTTGACATTTTTAATGTTTTGGTGTAATTGGATGGGTACTGATTCGTTAAGTTAGACATTAAAGGGTGTCCAAAATTATTTGATTTTTTCACAAAGTTTTCATACTTTAGCTATCCAAGGTTCAACTTGAAGGGGTTGGGTGGCTTCCATTGGGAAATATCCACCTCCAAGATCACTGGATTGTGATCATAATCCTCCCAGAGGAGACCCATTATCAAACTATGAGATCCTCTTCGAGGAAATATTCCAAAACCAAAAAATGATCCAACCACTTTGTTATTCTTACCTCTCTTATCCTCCTATCAGTTCAAGTAAGGGTGAATTTTTCTTGTTCTGTATCCAATAATCCAACCCTTCCAAGTTTCTTACAAATAAATAACATAGATTGTTAAACTTAGTCATAGGCCTACAAATCTTAGATGCACCATGGGATTAATTTAGATCTCCTCCAACTACCACCAAACCTTTTTGAATCTAAGGACTATTGAATAATTTCCCCCAATATTCCTTCCTCTTAGAGTAAGGACCATAAATATTCAAGCAAGTAATTTCTTTCCCAAGATCTAAATAAAGGAGAGAGGTCTTCATCCCTAAGCAAAAATCCCAAGAGTTAGAACAAGAGAATAATTGTGTCTTCCACCCCATTACATTCCTCCTAGACTTCCTAAATCATTAATGAAATCAAAATCCCACCCTCTTAATAGCTTGGCTAAATCTTAAACTACCTTCTCCCCATATATCATTAATTCTTGCAAGAAGATGACAAAGGGATTGTGTACCTCAATTAACATTTTTATAGCCAATTTATTTGAGGAATTGGCGAATCCTCTATAGTTCAAGGTTAAGAAAATCATTTGGAAACATTCACAGGGGAATTTTCTATAAGGGCCCTGTAATATCCCTAGATCAAACATAATTGTAATGTAAATGAAAATGTACTTAAGTTGGTGAGTTGTTTGATATCATTTTTGTATGCACCTTTTATGGCATAGTGCGCGCATGTACTGCGTAGTAAAATGAGGAAGTGTGCACATTCCAGGATACCGCGTGCAACAACTTAAGTGTGCGTGATTTTGAGGCCAGGGAGCCTTTGTGTATATGTTGTGTTTTTATAGGTTGGTGAGCCAGTTTTGTGATGATTAGGCCAGAGAGCCTAAATGTTAAAGGCCAGTGTGCCTATTTTTGTATATGTCTCATCATTAATATAAAATACATCGCTGCACGCAGACTGACCACGATAAAAGTGTACGGGGGACTAAAATCCACTGGTTAGGGAAAGGGTGGGGGCTAAAAGTTAAGGAAAAGGGGATAAGCCAGGGAGATTAAGCCAAAAAGGAATATTGTATTAATATTTCTTAAAGCATAAAGTATGGATAATTATTTTATCCTAAGTTCTAAAGATGGGGACAAGTGGGCCAAAGTAGCTCCCAACATGACAAGTGTCAAGGTGGGGACATGCATACATATTGTTTGGACTTAGTTCATTTCCCATCATTCTTTCCATCATTCCTCCCATCATTTAGTCATCTAGTCAATCATCCATGAGCATTCACACACTCATTGAGCTATCTTTCGCACCTTCATGTCACTGTACCTGAACCTGTATCCATAGCCATACTTGTTTGTGTAGCTGGTTAGCTTGGGAGCTGGACTGAAGAAGCAGGTTGTCAGGCCCATGGGATATTGAAGAGTCGGGTTGTCAGGATCATGGGATATTAAAGAGGCGGGTTGTCAGGCCCGTGAGCATTTCCTCTCTGGGTGAGAGAATGATTGGGAATTGATTTCCTAAAGGTGATAAACTATAGCTACAGGGATCTGAGACTTCCTGTTTGACCTGTTGATGAATCCCAGAAAGGAAGTGGGGCAACCAAAGGACTATTGAGCAGAGAAGGGGCACACTTCCCGAGGTGGGACATGCATGTGGGGAATGAGGGACTATAGGCTGTTAATTTGAGTGGGCACCCGTGACAGAGTCTTTCCTGTTGTCTATGAGTCATTAGCCTAGTTAGGAATCCCTTTACCTGGGTGGAGTTTATTCCCAGCTTGAGGATGACCCACTATTGAGAGTGATGAGCAGTGTGGTCTAAGGCTGGGAGGTTTGTGGAAGGTTTGCACATAGTTGGTGATATTCTTACCAAGATAAGTGTCAACTGTGTGATAAATTTACATGTTGCATTATTATTTACCTTTTTATTTTTGCGGGTTTATCATATGTGTGGTTATAACTGTCTTTATAGTTATGGGTATTTCCTATCTATGTTGTATGTATGTGTTTACTGTTATTTCAGTATGAATCCGTGTAATTACATAATGCATTTGTCTGTTTATGTTTTATATATAAAGTTCCGCAATAGTTCTGTGTGTATATGTTTTAATTGCATGTAGTTCGAAAAATTTATGTGGCATAGCTCAGTTGGATGCTGGGTATGTTATAGTATGTTCCGTAGAGAGAACAAACACATTCTTTGGAGTAGCATGGCCCGACATGGGTGGTCGGGGATGTTACAATATGGTATCAGAGCTTCAGTTTTCAACAATGAGCATGGATGGGCTAAACATGTCGAGTTTAAGAGAAATTTCACAAAGGATTAATTTTGAAGTGGCCAAATTTCAGTTTGCAGAGCGTCCATGGTAAAATTTAGAAGCAACGACGCTGAATTGGGAAAAAAGCCCCAATTTATGTTTTTTTTTTTTTACAGAAACGGTTATAGAATATATTAATGGGGTGGACTAGCCACAGATCAAAATACAAAATGTCCTCGAATTTCTTCGGGCCTGTCTTTCTGAACCATTCTACTTCTAAAACTGTAGACTTGTACGCTGAACTAGTTCCTGTACGTATTCTAAAAGAGCTGGATTAAAATTAATTGCTGAATCTCCAATCACTGTTTCAGCATAAGTCTCAGCACTGTTTCAGCATATGACTCAACATTGTTTCGGAAATCGTTACAGCGATGTTTCAGCATATGGTCCAACACTTTTTCAGTATATGTTCCAACACTGAGATTCGGCATATGATGCAACACTGTTTCAGCATAAGTTCCAGCGCTGTTTCAGCATAATTTCCAGCACTGTGTTTCAGCATCTGTTCCAACACTGTGTTTCAGCATATGTAACAACACTGTGTTTCAGCTATTACAACACTGTGTTTCAGCATAAGTTCCAGCTCAGTTTCAGCATAAGTTCCAACACTGTGTTTCAACATCTGTTTCAGCACTGAGTTTCAGCATCTGTTCCAGCACTGTGTTTCAACATCTGTTCCAACACTGTGTTTCAGCATAAGTTACAGCACTGTGTTTCAGCATATGTGACAACACTGTGTTTCAGCTGTTACAACACTGTGTTTCATCATAAGTTCCAGCTCTGTTTCAACATAAGTTTTAGCACTGTGTTTCAACATCTGTTCCAACACTGAGTTTCAACATCTGTTCTAGCACTGTGTTTCAGCATCTGTTCCAGCACTATGTTTCAGCATAAGTTACCGCACTGTGTTTCAGCATATGATACAACACTGTTTCAGCATATGTTACTTCGCTCCTGCACTTTGGAGTTCTTTCTAGCAATTTTCAGACATCTGCATTTTCTGATAGGAGCTCTCTGGACGGATCCTTCTCCCCAAGCTCTAAGGGATTGGTTCATGCTTTTCAACTCCATTTACGTTGATGACTCCCTTGTCCAGAGAGGTGCCTCTGTTCACTTCGTGGTTTGCTAGTTGATTAAGATGCCCGAGGACGTGGTAGAAATTCAGCTCTTCGAAATCTTTCATCTGGATTAGAACCTTCCTATAATAGTGATCTAAGCCCACGTTTTTGGGATCCTTCCTCTGATTGAGAGCGTGGATAAAGATTCTAGAGTCCCCTATGACAACCAGATTCATAATTGATAACCTTCTGGCCTGAGCAAGCCCCTGCCAGATTGCTAAAATTTCAGCTGTATTATTGGTGTTCAGACCCAACCCCCAGGAATAGTTGAGCACAATTTTCCCTGAGGTGTCAAGTAGGACCCCTCCACTTCCAGCGGGACCGGGATTCCCTTTCGAAGCCCCATCCACCTGCAGGATATGCTTCTCCAAAGAGGATCTCCACTTCAAGAACTCTTGTTCCTCCAGCCTAATTTCCCAAGGGGAGTAGTGTTTGGAAATATGCTTGGTTTTGGCCAGGAGGGAGGGATCAAGCTCGTGGAACCAAACATACTCAACTTCGTTCGGGGTTACTTCGTTGGTGAGAGTAGTATTTGAGGCTACCAGATCTCCCAAAATCGCTTTCACTTTGAGTGCAGTTTGGGCCGGCGTCCCTGCTATATCCCTGAAGATCCTGCTATTTCCCTCCAGCCACAGTTTCCAGCAGACTACTTTCGGCACCCACATCCAGCAATGCTTTAGCAGATTCATTTTGGTAAAAGAGAAGGGAGCCAAATCGACCCAGGAGGTAAAGAGAGAGGTGACTGAAGAAGGGAGGGGCACATTCAACTGGACAAGAGTGAGAAGCCAAAGTTCCCGAGCAAAGGGGCAAAGGAGAAAGAGGTGGACAGAGGTTTCTGCATGACAAGCATAGAGAGGGCATCGAGAGGGCATCGAGAGGGCCCTTACCAGCCTCTTTTTGAAAGGTTTTCCCAGGAAAGGATACTGTTATGCAGAAGGGACCAACAGAAGAGATCTAGTTTGGGAAGGGAGGGATGCAACCAAAGATTTCTCCACATCGAGGGATCAGGGGCTACCTAAGGGATTTCTTGCAGGGCTGCATAACCAGCTGCAGCTGAGTAACTGCCAGACGAATAGCCCCAACTTCTTTTGTCCTTCATCCTGGCCGAGGAGGGGGAGCACCCTTGAAGGGCATCTAGGAGGGTTCGAGCTTCAGTTTCTAAGTGTTGCAGATAGTCCCCCAAATCCCACTTAAGCCAAGAGCTGCCCTGGTTCCAAGATGACAGGTCCCACAGGGTGACTTTGCTATTGGAATGGAGCCAGCTCTTGATGTTTTCCATCCCTTCCATAAAACTTAAAGGGGTCTGTCCTAAAATAGAGTCTTCCCAAAACTTGATTTTTCTGCCATTCTTAGGGATCCAGTAAAGCTTTGAGGTAATCAAGTCAAGAGCCTTAAGGCA
>ML778316.1:204337-227572 GCA_009831015.1 Picea engelmannii
GCCTCCATCGCCTAACCGCCAAGCTCTCGGGTATGTGGGGTCAATGTGACCACGCACATTTACAAAGAGTGGTCATATGCAATAGCGCTCGAAACCAGGGCTTAAACTTTGTGGAAATAAAAATCCTGCACGCTCCGTGTTTAAACCATCGATCATATGGTTAAATAGTAGAACCACGGGTTAACCTTTTTCAAAACCCCGCGCACTATGTAACACGGCATGGTCGTATGTGAATACAATAGAACCACGGGTTATGTTTAACACACCCCCCGCGCGCTTATTTAAAATGGTCATATGTATACCATAAAACCACGGGTACAATGTTAAAACACCGCGCGCAAACCATCGGAGGTAGGGTCATGTGAACGGAGAATGTGACCGGGGGCTGGGGCTAAGCCCCAGCCCGGACCCCCCCCGCCGACCACCATATAACATGAATTCAAATATATTCTTTTATATATGCATAGTAAGAAGCATCAAGCGACGCGTTGGTAAGTTGGCCTTTGTTAAAGCCTTCCATGGTGGAGAGAGGTCCGGGGTTCAAACCCCACGGACCCACAAAATTTTTAATAAACCAACCAAACGACCTATAGCCAATAAATGGGTGCCACGTGGCACCATACCATTGCCCAATAAATGCCACGTGTCAAAACAACATTCGGTCAACTGCCAGCGAATCACAAACTGCCACATCATCATGTGCCAACTCAGCTCTGCCATGTCATCATACCATCATGCCACGTCAGCATCCGTACGGACTGCCCAGTCTGCATTAATTTTTTTCCCTGTTTGGCTTGTCGAACAGATCACGATATCTTCTCCATACAGACTCTGTTTGAGAAAGTAAATATACCTTCGGAATCAAGAAGACGAGACAGACGCAATGGTACCGTTTTCTTTGCATTCCGAACACTTTGAAATTTGAGCTAAAATTTGACCCTTGGTCCAAATTTTGATCATTTGTAGCAAATGATCTGCGTGGATCTGTAACCATTTTTGGGTGCCTTTTATTTAGGGTTTTTCCTACTATAAATCTTATAAAGAAGGCGTGTTGTAATACCGTAGAAGCTAATCTTTAGATGATGAATGGCTAATCACCAATAATCTGTAATTGTAGAGGTTGTTGGTCATGTAGTTGTAAGTCGAATTGGCTACATGGTTGTTCTTGTGTAAAGTAAGAGGTTATGATGTCGATTGTGTCTTAGGTGTGGACCAAGGTTAGACATGTAACCTTTTATTCTGAATGAATAATACAACAAGAGAGAAGAACACTCAAGGAATGTTGGTTTTCTTGGTTTGGGTTTCTAGGGTAAAATCTTCGTGTATTGTGTGTTTTCTTTGTCATTTAATTTCTTGATTAAATCTTTCTTCCTCTCTTCTTCTAGGTTTAGCATGGAAGTGTTCCTCATTTCCTAACATGTGGTATCAGATCTTGGTTTAACAACCTTGGATTTGATCTAAACCCTAGGTTCAGTAAGAGTATTAAGTTAGAAATATTTAAAGATTGTGTTAAAGAATGGTGAGCAGCTCGAGAATAGAGATCGAAAAATTCAATGGCTAAAATTTTGAGCTTTAGAAGCTTAAAATTGAATATCTCCGTGTAGATCGAGAACAATGGACATCAATCTTTCCAGGTACCATGCCGACAGGTATGTCGATGAAAGAATAGGAGAAACTTGAGAGAAGAGCAAGGAGCACGATTCAACTTTGTCTTGTAGATTCGGTACTGCTGAATGTCTCAGGTCAAGATTCGACAAAGAAACTATGGGACACGTTGGGGAGCTTGTACTAGCCGAAATCCATGGTAAATAAGTTGTTTCTCAGAAATAAATTGTATCTCTTGAGGATGAGTGATGGCAGTTCAGTGTCTGAGCATTTAATTGCGTTCAATACCATTATAAGATAGTTATCTTATGTGGATATTAAAATCACTAAGGAGGAGAAATCTATAAGCCTATTATGTTCTTTGCTAGAATCCTGGGATAGCTTAGTCATGGCTATAGGGAGTAATGCAACCACACTAGCAGTAGAAGACATGGTTTCACCTCTACTGTCAAAAGAAATGAGAAGGAAGAACATGGAAGGATCGACCAAATATGCTTTAGTGGTGAGAGGTCGACTGATTGACAGAGATAGAGGCAAATTATTTGGTATAAATTCTAAGTCAAAGGGTAGATCTAGATCCCATGTTCAGTCAATGAGTAGATTCTGGAAATGCAGTAAAGTTGGGAATTACAAAACGGATTGCAAGTCGAAGGAAATGGAAGTTAGTACGAGATCTGATGAGAAGCAATCGATTGAGAGAAAGATGACTCCATATAAGGGAGGCGATGTGTACTTGGTGTCGAGCAGTACACAGTAGGATCAATATGTTTGGTTGATCGACTCAAGAGAATCCTATCATATGACACCACATAGAGAATGGTTCTACAAATATGAACGATATGAAGGCAAAGATGTGTTCTTGGGGGACGACTCGACAACCAACATTTTCGGATGAGAAAGAGTTTGATTGATACTGTAGGATGGGAGGAGTAGAACTCTTCCAGGTGTGCTACACATTCCGATTTTGGTAAGAAACCTTGTATCTATAAGAAAGATGAGTGATGCAGGGGTTCACACTATATTTCAAAATTATTTTTGCAAAATGGTTAGAGGTGCGATGGTCTTAATGAAAGGATTTCAGATTGGAACCCTATACAAGTTACTAGGGAGTGTCGACTGGACTGGATGCAACAACATCGTTGTCCCTAAAGTCGACTTGACTTCGACTCAACTCGAACCGGGTTGATTCGATTCAAACTGACTCGACAAGTCATCGTAAAGTTGACTAGACCATGCTATGGCATGAGAGGATGGGACACATAGGAGAAAAAGGACTTCTAGCTATGCGTAACAAAGGTATGGTCAAAGACTTTCCTACATGTAATTTAGAAGTCGATTTTTGTGAACATTGTATATATGGAAAACAAAGTTGGGTGAGGTTCCCATCTGGAGCGACAAGGGAAAATGGAATTTTAGAGTTGGTTCATAGTGATGTGTTTGGCCTTGTTTCAGTGCCTTAACTTGGTGGATCCCTGTATTATGTCTGCTTCATAAATGATTTTTCTAGGAAGACATGGATTTATTTCCTGAGGAAGAAATCAAAGGTTTTCGAGAAATTCAAAGAGTTTAAATCTTGATTCAGATTTTATGAGCAGAACGAAATGAATACATATTATTATCAAAATATGTTTAACACATCATAACAAAGATATAGTAAAATTGGTTTCTATTCAATAAGGAAATAAGCTGAAACTGTAAAGTGCAGCATAAAACAAACTTGTTGGAATGGTGGCGTCTTATCTCTGAGAAGAGATGTGACGGTTGTGCTCATTCGCAATAAGATGAGTACAATGAGGCTTTGGAGGTCTGTTTACAATAAACATGAATGCCAAAACCGTATACATCCAAAAAGCTAACCCTAGGATATGAAGCGCCAAAAGTCACGTGGGTCCATTGGGGTAAGTTAGTACATCAACTTCCCGGGGTCGTAACTTTTGCACACAATCTTCGTTTTAGGCGCATGATAGCCCGTTGGAAAGGTCTATTTGAGGACTGCACATGTTGTCATCGAACTCTATTTATTTCTATTATTTGATTGCGGTGAGACCTAAAAACGATTTTTAGGGACTGAAACTGACCACAGAAGTCGGGGACCTGAAAACTAGGAAAAAACTGCCAAAATGAACCAGTTGGAATAGGTGGGAGGCCACCGACATCCATCTGGATCAAATATCTTGTAGAAAACTAAACATATAAGAAGATTAAGGTGTTAAGGACTAACAACATTGGTGAATTCTGTGGAAAGTAATTTTATTAGTTCTGCAAGTAGTGTGGCATAGCACACCAAAATACCACACCATATACCCCACAAAAAAATGGAGTTGCTAAGAGAATTAAAAAAACATTGATGGACAAGGTAAGGAGCATTATCAGTGGTGTTGGGTTTGCACAAGAATTCTGGGTAGAGGTAGTCGACACTGGAAAATATCTGGTGAATATGTCTCCTTCGTTGGTGTTAGTCACCACGACTCCACATGAGGTATGGTTCGGTAAGAAGCCTTCGGTTTCACATCTCAAAGTATTTGGTTGTCATGCATTTGTGCATCTTCCTAAGGAAAAGAGGAGCAAGCTAAATGAGAAGACAACCAAGTGTATTTTCAATGGATAAAAAGAAGGAATGAAAGGATATAAGCTCTGGGATCCTGCATCAAAGAAAATAGTGTACAATCGAGATGTGGTCTTCAGAGAAGTCAGAAGTAAGTATGAGCTTGAAGAAAATGTTCAAACCGAGAATAATCCAAAGACGATGCGGTTTGAACTGAGGATTCGAAGAAAATGATTTAGATGAGTCGACTGAATCAAAAGAAGAGGTGGAACAACCAACCCTGGTTATAAGGAGGTTAGAATGAATAAGAAAACCAGTCAAAAGGTATCGTTCACCCGAATTCCATTATGCATTCATGTTAACCGCCACTAACTATGAGCCCAAGTCGGTCGGGGAGGCAGTTGATGCACTAGATGGAAAACTCTAGAAGGACGCCATGGTTGAAGAGATGGAATCCTTGCACAAGAAAGAGACATGGGACTTAGTCAAATTACCTATTTGAAGAAAGCCTGCCAGTAGCAAATGGGTATTCAATAAGAAGATGAACATAGCAAGTCAAGTCAAGAAATTCAAAGCTCGACTAGTAGCAAAAGGATATTCCCAAGTTGGAGTTGATTTTGGTGAGATTTTTCCCCTGTTGCAAAATTAACTTCCATTAGAGTACTAATGTCTTTGGCTACAACATTTGATCTAGAAATAGAATAGATTGATGTGAAGACAACGTTCCTACATGGGGACCTGGAAGAAGAAATCTACATGAAACAGTCTTAAGGATTTGTAGTAAAGGGCAAGAAAAATTTGATGTGCAAACTAAAAAGATCCATTTATGGTCTAAAGAAATCACCAAGGATGTGGTACCAAAAGTTTGACACATACATCCTTAGTTTCGGGTTTGCGAGAAGCAAAGATGATCACTGCACATACTCCAAAGAATAAGGTGGGCATTTCATATATGTAGCATTGTATGTCGACGACATGTTGCTCATTGGAAACAACATGTACACAATAAAGGGGGTGAAGAAGCAATTATCCTCCAAGTTTGACATGAAGGATCTTGGTGCAGTGAAATTCATTTTGGGAATGGAGATTAAGAGAGATCGAGCATCTAGAAAGCTCTGGTTGAACTAGACAAAGTATATTGAAACAATTTTGAAATGTTTCAACATGAAGGACTGCAAATCTATGAAGGTGCCAATTCCTAAGGGAGCAAGGCTAACTAATGAACAATGTCCAAGGACACAAGAGGAAATAAAGGACATGGCATGTGTTACCTATAAAAGTGTTGTCGGTAGTCTAATGTATGCGATGTTCTACACTTGACCATGTAGTGGGAGTGTTGAGCAGATACAAGTCGACACCTCAGAAGGAGCACTGGACTATTGTTAAGAGAGTCTTCAGGTATTTGTGTGGAACAAAAGATTATGCTATATGATACCAAGCAAAACATGGAGGTGACGTGAATTAAATGTTGTAATACCCCTGTTTCCCCCAGCCTGTAATTAATCATTAATTATGATCACCATGCTTTGGCATGTGTTATAGAAATATTTGCCTCACCATTTCTATCTTGCACAGAGGGCCTTTTTCCATTTCGCTATGCAGACTTGTCATCCCTTTTTGATGAATCCAGAGCCAAAGAATACATTTTCCCACATATACACTCCCTATCAGCTATGCAAGATGTGTATACGTTGGCTTCTCCACTAAATCTCGTGTACATCGAGATTTGTACCAAAAAATACAAAAATGAAGTCAGGTTCCCATGTCACGACAGGAGATCTCTGATCCTTGGCCTTCCATATTCTGGAAACGTTCAGACTCGGCCCTTCAGTTGCATTCTGAAGGCTATAAAAGCACAATTCCAAGATATGAAAAAGAGGAGAAAGCTTTCAACTTTGAGAGCAAAGTTACTTTGGAGAAATTACTTCATATTGAGTTTGCATCCCTTTGTCTCTCAAGTCTGAACACAGTGTTCAACCTCCAAGATCTTTCCCTATTGTTGAGAGAACCTCATTGACTCTCTCTTATGAGCTTGCCTTTGGTGGAGGATTGAAGTGGTGGAGGCCTAGTTGGAAGGAACTTGGTTTCTTGGTTTCAAACCGTGCCAACACGGAAGTCTGTAATGTTGTCACTTTTGTTGATCAATTATTAATAGAAATACTCCTTTCCCATCCTATTGGTATATTGCAAATGTATTATTATTATCCATGGGCATGTTTGTAATGTTTATTGATGGATTATGTTATCTAATGTGCTAACCCCATTATATCATCACTATATACTTGCTCTGCTCGTTTGTTAAGAATTTATTGTAGGTATAAATATTTGGGTCGAAGTGCTCAACGGTTGAACATCATCAAATGTTGGATCGAGGTAGGCCTCTTTCTTATCTTGCACATTAGTTTATATAGCATATGTTGGAATTGAGTTGATTTCTGCAATCATACCTGTAAGTTGTGGTTTACCCTTGGCCATAGAGAGTTTTTCCCTAATAACAGAWTTGGCGACTCCACTGGGGAGAGATCTTCCTTCTAAGGGTTGAAGTACTTTTTCTTCTTACATTGCTCTTTTTCCTTTGTGTTTCTTGTCGTATCACTACTTGAYGGATTCTGTTCACTCTGGGTCTGAGTTTTTAGCCTTCTTGCCCTTGTTTGGCCTTGTTTTAAAGTCCATATGTTCCTTTTTACCTTGGCAGTTGCGTATACACGCCTTTTGTCTCATTGCAGGATGCATATATACGCTTTGTTCTCCTGAACAATCGCGTATACCACTTTCCCTTGCTTGTTCGCTTGGTTTAATGACTGCTGGGTGGGATTTGATGTTTGCTGAGCCTTCTTAGGTCTTTGTAGTGCTTGTTGAGATTCTCTAGGATGACATGAAACCTGTTTGGAGTTGAATTTTTCGGTGTAGTCATTCTCTTTGTTTTTCATTTTTGATTTGTCCTTGAACCCTGGGCTTTTTGTTTGGCTGGTTGGTATTCTGCTTGAGTTAGTTCGTTTATACACAGTAGAATTTGTATATCAGGTTGCTTTTCAGTCCATGCATTTTCTCTTTAAATATTGAAAATACAAAAATATAGGCATTTTTCATTGGTTAAGATTTTTGTCTTTGAATCATTATCATTAGCTTAGTTCATTTAGTGAAAGATTGCATTTTACTTCTGAATTGCAGAGTTGAAATTGAAAATTGCACTGCTTTTATTAGCATATCATTCATTGAAAAGTTAAAGATAGACTTTGCATTATATTCATATTCATTTTCTTGTAGAGTCATAACATCATGAGTTTCACTTCCATACCCTTTTGAGTAATCACGACCAATAAAATTTACACTTTAAACTAAAATTGATTAGTCACGATTTTATTTTTAGGGTGCACAAACTAGTCTAGGATATAGTTCCTTGGAATAGGATTTTTGTGAGTAAACTTCTCCAAGGCAATTAAATCAACATATGTGTCTGAGACAGGGAGTTGAGAAGTCCATTGTATAATTGGTAATATCAGGAGGCTCTGCTCACACCGGAGTTAATCACGAGGTCACACGAAGTTAGTTGAAGGGATAACCCTTGGATACTCACCTAGTGTCAGAGATATTTCTGTGGATTTATTCATATTTGGGGATCTTTATAGTACCCATACCTCTGTGAGAGGCGATGCTTTCAAGTTTTCGGGCTTTTCTACCCTGCCCATATGGTGATCTGGACTTACGACTGCTCGCTTGTGCATCGGTTATATAGTGGTTTATTAGTTGCTTGACTTAGGTATATCATAGGTTACTTGCAATGGGTTATTCTGCTTGTACCTTGGGTCAGATAGGGGTCAGACAAAACACAACCTTTATGGAGGATTACCTCTTCGGGGGGATCTGACCAACTGGTTGTTAAGCCCACGAGGGCCCCTATAACTAATTATGTTACCTCCAAACTTTAGCGGGGAGTCTCAGGTCCCTCTTGGATGAGACATACCTTCTTTAGCGAGGGAGGCCACTCAGCCACTTTAGCCCGTTTGCATACATATTGGTTGTTTGAATTTTTGGTATGCTCTTTGATAATTAGTTGACCATAGGATTTTGTGCTAAGTCTTTGTTATCATGGATAGTGGAGTTGCTTTTGCTCCCTCATTTACTGCTACCCGCCCCATGACGTTCATGGGGGAAAATATGTCCGCTTTTTATAATGGTATGAAAAATTATGGTACTCAATCAATGCCTTGGGTCTCTAATCATTTTTCTCATGGTATGTCTGATATGTCTTCGCACTTGCCATCCTCTGTCTCGCCTCCTTATGCGAATACAGGTTTTGGGTCTGGGGGCATGATGCCTCCTTCTTATCCCTTTCCATTTGGTTGGAGGCATATCCTTCAAACACCTCTTACGGTAGGAGGTTGGAATATTCCTTCCTACGAATCCACTATGCGAGAAGTAAGTGCCCAAATATGCAATCATTCTACTTGTTACACTCCGTCCACTTATCCTTCTTCCGCTATGACAGTTCCCATGGCGGACCTCCGTTTATCCTCTGGTTTTCCATCCAGAGGAAGTCATCCTCATAGTATGGGAAACCCCCCTCACGAATTTCCTTTGTCTGGGGGCAACACATATCCTCACATGAGTAATTCTTGTCATGTTGCTTTCTCTTCGCAAGCAACTTCAATGCCCTTACAACCTATTATGAATCAGTATGGAGGAGGATACTATCCTGCCGAGCAGGGCCATGGTGTATACCAGAACCCTTCTTGGCCTGCAATTTCTCAAAACCAATATTTCCTTGGACCTTGGTCTCAAATGCCGCAATTCATTACCGCCACAAGTCCAATCACTGTGGGTCATACTGGCATTATATCACCAACCTCTGCTAGTCATGTTGGAGATTGGTCGAAAACCTCTGCGAGTCATGTTGAAGACCTGCAACCAACCACTGCAAGTCATGCTGGGGGCACATGTCTGGTCACTACTAGTCACACTACATATCCATCACCAACCTCTGCTAGTCATGTTGGGGATCCATCACCAACCTTTGCTAGTCATGTTGGAGATTCGCTACTAGCCTCTGCAAGTCATGCTGGGAGCATGTCACCAGCCACTGCAAGTCATGCTGGGGACATTCATATGATTGAGAAGCCTAGATGACTCAAACATATGCCTATATTCCTTTGCAGGACTTGTGAAGGAAGTCACCTTACTCATTTGTGTCTCGTTACTGCTGGGATACCAAAAGCTTGGTTCTCACTTGAGGGCCCTTCAGGTTCGGAGTCCTCTATGGTTTCCCCACACTCTGTTCCTTCTTTGGTTGATACAATAGTCATGGCAATGCAATCTTTGGATGACACCTCTTTTTCTTTAGGGGTCGATGCATCCTTTGACCTTGTTGTCTCACATCCCATTCAACACGTGGTCGTGTCGATGCAATCTTTGATCGACACCTCTCCTATGTTTGGGGGTGATGCATCTCTTGACCTTTTTGTCTCACATATTGTTCAACCAATGGTCATGTCGATGCAATATTCGACCGACAACAATCCTATTTTTTGGGGTGATGCACCTCTTGACCTTGTTGTCTCGCATCCTATTCAACCAATGGTTGAGGAAGTGGTCGTATCGATGCAATATTCGATCAACCCCACTCTTCTATTAGAGAGTGACAAGTATAAGGAAGCGGTCATGCCAATGCAATTTTTGGTCGATCACACTATTCTGGTTCTGGTTCTATACCTTCTATGCCATGTCCTTAGGATTTATAGTACTTCACCTTCTGAACAAGAGAGAGTTTTACTCCTCCCGAGTTCTCTCCCTCCAAGTCTTGACAAGGTTCCCCTTGATTGGGATAGTCTTATGGGGTATCCAATGCCTCCGCCTATGTCTTTTCTAGGAAGATACATTATCTGATATAACATGGAGATGATAACCTCTGTTAGCACTTTACCCTCCTCGACTTGGAGAGCTGCTGGTCTTCCCAAGCTTGTGTCGATTTTTCGTAAGATAATGACATTCCATAGAAGGTCCGCACGAGAGCCTTGGCCTCCCCCGTGACTTGATGCCTAGACTCTCCCTAATGAGTTTTAGTTAAGCTCTTTTCCAACTCATCCAAAAAACTGAAAAGATTGCCGAGTGATTTGTCCCTTTCACACTCGTTAAATTGGATTTGAAAGGTCATGAGTATTAGTTAAGCTCTTTTCCAACTCGTTACTAAAAATAAAAAAGATTGCCGAGTGAACTTGTCTTTTTCACACTCGTAAATTGGATTTGAAAAGACGTCTATTTGGCACAAGTTTACCCCTTTTTCACACCAAGTAGACTACAAGACATAAAAAAGGATATTTTTTGGCGTTAAGTTGTGATTGCATTTCATTCCCTCACTTGCAGTATTGTGCCTTTAGCTGGTTCTCGCTTTGCGTTATAAACTGTTACCTAAGCAGTTTTTGCATCCTCAACCAAGCAAAGCCTTGTTTATATCCTTCGTAATTTGACACCCTATACCTTGGAGGGAACATCACCTTGAGTGTCCATATCCCGCATGCATTTACTTGCATTAAGCATAGGTACGTCCCACTACTAGAACGAGTTTTGCTTACTTGTGACCCTTGTTTCCTCCTCTATATCATAGCATTCATTTGTTATGAAAAAACAAAAAAATACGGGCGGGAAGGGAGTACTATATTACGATTGGCAGCAGTCATGTCACCTTTGAACAGAGCATAAAGTTATTGAGTCCTTGCATCATCATAATTTTGGGTTTAGCATGGCCTTAGGAAGTTGATCTCGTTACAAAGTTTTCTCTACCGGCCGGTTACTCTTCCAGTCCCTATCGAGAATGTTATTTATGCCTCATGCATATAATAGTCACATCATTAAGTCTATGCTACCAGAGTCCACCATATGTCTCATGCTCTTGTTCAAAGGAAGTCTATCAACCTGTGTCGGCCACTCCTCAGAAATATTGACTTTCCATGTCGGCCATACCCTCAATTTGTCTCAGAATCACATGATACTATGGTCTTATCATGCACCCTGGCCCTACTTTCATCATTGGTAGGTGACCTTGAACCCAACAATTGAAATTTAATCATTGGTCGTTGACTAGGTGGTTTCCCTTGTGTTCGACGACAAGAAATCTATTCACACTTTGGGATTCATGCAATGTCATGGATGCCATTAGCCTTATTGGTGGTATCCTTGCCTTTGTCAGCAGTTTTCATCATTAGATGTTATTCAAAGGGTCTTTTTAGTATATCACTTGCATTTGGTACATGCGAAAGACGCACAGGGTTGTTGGTTCATGAACATGTTCTTCGTTCGATCTCCACCAAATCATGAAGCTCCTGCTTTGTTCCTCGTGCTGACTGATGAGAGATTCCTTAATGCTCTCCTTTCAGCGGGTCTCCTTCCATCGAATTCAACTCATTTATTTTGGATACGGGACCTAGAGTTTTATGAGTACCTTGAGGCTTGCAGTCATTAGTGGCATACTCTCTCGCCATTGACAGATGGGAATACATCAATGTCTCCTAATTAATGGATTTCTCAAGTGTTCGACCTCAACTCCTTTATTCACACTTGTAGGAATGTACTCGGTGCCTTGATACCTACTTTCATTATTGTTAGGTTGTCTCACGTTTGTTAACGATATACCTCAATGACTAGTAATCAAACGATGTCTCATTGTGTTCGACCCCAACTCCTTTAATCACATAATCTAGACTTGCACCCTTGGCGGATAGTGTAGAAGACTTGAAGACATCACTACATGGCCGCAGTTGTTGCTTCCTTTTCATTGGACCAACACCTGTTCAACTTTAGTGATCATGGGAGATCAGATTGTACTCCATGGTATACAAATATCTTCAGATTGATTTTGAGACTGGTTTCACTGGGCCTTGTTCCTGACTATGACAACTTTTGGCATGAAACCACATTTGTATTTGCCTATTCATGGCCATGAACACTTGTTTGGTATATTTTCCACATGGATCTGCATTGTATTCCTGGCAGCCATGTGTGCAAAGTCAGTACAGAATGTAATGAACAATTGAGTTCGTCCAGTTGGTTCTCTACCACTCCACTTTAGGGTTATTTATAATGTATTTCGGCCATCGCAGATACTCCTCTGAGATACATTAGTGAGCATATGTTATAGCAATATTTGCCTCACCATTGCTATCTTGCACATAGGGCCTTTTTCCATTTCCCTATGCAGACTTGTCATCCCTTTTTGATGAATCCAGAGCCAAAAAATACATTTTTCCACATATACGCTCCCTATCAGCTATGGAAGATGTGTATACACTGGCTGCTCCACTACAACCCACATACATCAGGATTTGTGCTAGAAAATACAAAAATGAAGTCGGGTTCCCATGTCATGACAGGAGATATTTGATCCTTGGCCTTCCATATACTAGAAATGTTCCGACTCGGCCCTTTGGTTGCATTCTGAAGGCTATAAAAGCACAATTCCAAGCTATGGAAAAGAGGAGAAAGCATTCAACTTTGAGAGCAAAGTTACTCTGGAGAAGTTACTTCATATTGAGTCTACATCCCTTTGTCCCTCAAGTCTGAACACAATGTTCAGCCCCCAAGCTCTTTCCCTATTGTTGAGATAACCTCATTGACTCTCTTTTATGAGCTTGCCTTTGGTGGAGGATTGAAGTGGTGGAGGCCTAGTTGGAAGGAACTTGGTTTCTTGGTTTCAAACTGTGCCGACACAGAAGTCTATAATGTTGTCACTTCTACTGATCAATTATTAATAGAAATACTCCTTTCCCGTCATATTGGTATATTGCAAATGTATGATTATTATCCATGGGCATGTTTGTAATGTTTATTGATGGATTACGATATCTAATGTGCTAACCCCATTATATCATCACTATATACTTGCTCTGATTGTTTGTTAAGAACTTATTGTAGGTATAAAGCTTTGGGTCGAAGTGCTCAATGGTGGAACATCATCAAACGTTGGATCGAGGTAGGCCTCTTTCTTATCTTGCACATTAGTTTATATAGCATATGTTGGAATTGAGTTGATTTCTGCAGTCATACCTGTCTGTTGTGGTTTACCCTTCGCCATAGAGAGTTTTTCCCTCGTAACAACATGTGAATAATGTAAATGTATTATTGCTTGGATTTCCAACAACTAACTGTGGGGGTGAAGCCTTGAAGAACTGACCATGATATCACTAGAGGACAAAGAGTGAGGAAACTGGGGAGAGGGTTCATTATGTCAAAATGAACCAAATTTCTCCTTACTGAAATAATAAACCTCATCCTGATCCCAAGGAGAAATCAGTTAATAAGGAAAGGACTGGTGGTTGAACAATCAACTACCCCAATGAATGGAAGCATGGAGGGTCTGGTTGGGGAGACAAAAAAATGCCAGCCCAAGTACCACAGAGGGCAGTTTTTTCTGCAAGCCCAGACTGACCCGAGTTTTCTACTGACAGAAGGAAGAGGACATGTCTAGAACCTTCTAAGGGAGGAAAAAGGTGTGCAAGAATACACGTGAGGGCAGAGAAGCGAGTTTAACAAGCCCACATGGGGCATGCAATTAAGATATGCTGAAGGAAAAGGAGGAGTGCGTGAGGCTCTCTAGCTGAGAAGAAGAACTAGAAGCTTGATAAGTTGTTCCGGTTACTGGAGAGAAAAAGAGAAGGGATCTCTGAGAATTTGCAGAAAACATGACCAGAGCAGAAGATCACGAGCTTGATGCTGACGGAGTATATGATAAACTTCGCAAAGGCTGTGATAGAGAGAGAGTCTCTGAGGAATTGTAGGAGTTGATGTGACAGAGAGAGAGAGTCTATGAGAAAACTACAAAAGTTCCCTAGTGATATCATGGATTGACACGGGGGTGGCCAAAGTGCTAAGAATGAATGCCTCTGAGCCTATGGTTGGGTGGAAATGAAAACACCCATAGTCAATTGATTGATGATCGATGATAATATATAAGTATTTCATTTACTCTATGCACTTGGATTGAAATGCATGATTTGAATGTCTGTAACTGTGATTAATTATGCTTCGTGTGAAATTAATGGTTATAATGATTAACTGCTCTTCTTTAATCTATTGCATTTGTATGGGTGTAAGATGAGAGTTTTGGCCTACAATGGTTCGAACTTGTTTTAGAACTCATGTTCTGTGAATTGGAGGGCGTTCCTTTCAAACCAGTTGTCCAAGTGACCACGACCTTAATCCATGATCTTGGATAAGAGTTAAAGGGTGTTGCCTCTGGAGGTTGATAAATTTCTATAGGACTAGGTCCATGGAACCCTTCACTACACTAAAAAAAAGATCCAAGTTGTTTGGGACTCCAGGGCGAATGAACACTGCACGTCCAAATGCATTGAAGGCGACCCGTAGGACCGGTAACTTGATGAATGAATGGTGGCTGGAGGTTAGTTACCCATAATCGTGGGAGTTGTCCCCTTAATAAACCCCAATCATATTCTTGGTTGTGAAATAATGTGAGCCATCGATTTGAGGGTATTCAGGATCTCCCCTGACAGTTGGATCTACGACGTGGTCAGTTCGACGTTGACTACTTTAGGAGAACAAAGGCATTATAACACCAAAACCTCTGAATGTTGGAGTTGTGAAGTAATGTGGGTCGTCAATCTTCATATCCTCTGGGATCCCTCTCAACCTTCTAATCGTGGAGACGCACGTATCACATAGAGAGCGCGTGGGGGTCTACATTTCGAACAACAGTGATGCCATGTGTGGTGGCTTTGTGGCAGAGAAAAGAGATGTCAATGACCTGAGGCATGTGCCACATATCCTACCAACGAGTTTTGGGTTGACAGGTGTCCCTCTAGGAGTGGCTTAATACTGAGACCAAGGGACCCTTGAGCTAGAGTTGTGACCCATTGATCCGGGGACTCCACTGAGAACCCCTCCCAACCGTTTGATCGACTAGTGGAAGGATTCATGTGTAGCACTTCAGCGAAGTCCTACTCCGGGATAAAAGGAGTATTAAGTGGGTAGAACCACCAAATTCCGAACACACAAAGTAATGCGAGCTGTTTATTTGAGGGCAATCGAGATCTTCCCTGACCATTGGATCTATGCCATGGTTAGTCCTGCGTTGACCACTTCGGGTGAAAAGGAGTGTTAAACGAAAGGAACCCCCAAACGCCAATTTTGTGAAGTGACACAAATCGTAGATCTAGGGATGCTCTAGTATCTCCCATGACTGTTAGATATAGACTGCGGTCAGCCTGACGTTGACCACTTTGGGAGCAAGGAGGGAGTTACACAATGGATTCCCCAAACACCAAAGTTATGAAGCAACGGAGGCCATAGATCTATGGATCTACGTGGACACATATTGACCATGAGATCTAAGGGGCATTGGAGGGATTTTAGTCTGGAGTGACATGGCATGTTGATGTCACCCAAGGTGATGTGGAGCCACGTTCGATGTGCCATGTGTCACCTTGATTTGTTCTTTTCATAGACCATATGTGCCCATTAGAACGTGACACATGTCACCCATTAATGGGGCCATGTTTCATCATTTCCTTACTGCGTGTCATCCCCCTGACACATACTCGCTTGGCATAATAGTGGGAAGAGTACTCGGGACCCACTTGTCCTTGCCTCTGCATTTAATGCACCATTGCATGTAAGGGTGGACCCTTTGGGATTCTGGGAATTTGGAACTCCGAGGGTTTGGGGTGTAGTGTCTTAGATAAGCTGAAAGGGCCAAAGGTCGGAGCCACATGGCAAGAATTCATGATCCTCTAGGAGTTTTGGATTTTAGAACTCCGAAGGATATGCACGTAGAAATAAAAAGAGTCATTCAACGCCGAAGTGTCGAACATTGAATTCCTGTAACCTTGTACGTTAAACGAGGATGAAGTCTCATCGATGGATTTAACGATGGATGGATTTCCACGATAGATGTAGGAGTGATAGGAAGCTCCAGGACTTCAGGGGAACCTTGGGATAGTACGAATGACATGAGCCCACATGGCCTTTAACCAATGATGCTTGCAGAACTTTGGAAGGGAATAACTCCCAATACAGAGCTCGGATTTGAGCATGGTAATGGTGGTTGGAAAGCTCTTAATGAGAAGAAAGTGATGGAGATCTTGAGAAGAGGATTTGAGATGATCAAAGAAAGTGAAATTTTGATTCCCCATCCCTAAAATGGGTACTTAAGGGTCGAGTGTGTTACAAAGTGGTATCAGAGCGGGCAACAACACTTGGCCTGCTTGGGCTCACGAAAGAGTCAAGTGATTATATTTTTTCCTTAGAAAACTTTAAGGGAGAGGGCACTCTGCCCTATCCTATCTAGTAGAGCATGATTCAAACACATGCTTGGATGGGTCGGGGAACGGTCATAAGACTAGTTTACCAAGGCTAAGATGAGTCTGTCAAGAGCATTACTGTTGTACAAAAATTATCTGCATAAGTTCCTTGAGGAGAAGGGTGCAGATTGAAATTGAGTTGGGATTTCACCCATCAAGATTGAATCATGCTAGACTATGGTAGAAGAAGCCTATCATTTCTTTCAGGAAATGATAGCCAGTCCTACGATAGTGGGACTATGCCGAGGGGTATAATCCTTGGTGCACAAAGATGTGCTGAAATGCATATCGCAAAGATAGAGCATGCACATGACCTACATATATACTTATTATAGTTTGTCATTGAGTGAAAAATATGGTGATGTCATAGATCATATAGTTAGTGATGATATGACTATGCCAACATAAGTAAAATGTTGATGATGTGGAGTACATAGTGCCTTATGAGGATAAGGTGGGAGGATTAATGAAATGTTGATCCTGGATGTGGTAAAGGAAGTGTTGGGACACTTCTAGATGACCAATGGGTCAGGATTGATGTCCAAAGGTGGATGGTAGCCATATGGATATGGCTCGGTACACTCAGATAGCCATAAGAGGGAGTTTAGAAAAATATTCCCATGTAGGGATCTGTTGACCAATAGTGAACTGAGGCACGAAGAAGATACTATAAATGGTTATCTTATTGCCTTGAGTGATGCAATAACTACCCATCTGAATTCTGAATTATGGAAGGCTTTACAATAGAAAGGGAAAAAGTGACCCTTGTTGGTTATTGCCATGAAGAGAGGGAAACATCAGTATGAATTATGACTGTGAGACTGGTCATATGATTGATTGTAACCTCTCACTAAAGGACACTAATATTAAAACTAAAATTTCAATATGAATGGATGAAGTAAAATGGTGCAAGCGATGCACCTACATATCTACAAATATATGTATACACGCTTAAAAGAATATATGACTGAAATATCTCAACTGAGAGGGAAGATCAGTGTTGAGTGTCTCTATGATACTTGTCGTAATAATGATTGGAAGATCCTTGGGAGAAGGATTTGGAAGTCTGATATGTCCATGTGTATAAATTACATGGAAAAGGTACAAGTAATGAGCTTACATGGTGAATGTTTGGATATGTTTGTATATGCTTGAGTGCAGGGATTTAATGCATTGTGAGGTTTCTTGATATGAATATTGATATTAAGACCAAATAGAGATAAGTGAGTGATATCAAATGTGCAAGTGATGCAGACGTATGATGTAAGCATAAATGAACAAGGATGCTATGTTGTCAAGATAAGAGACAAAATGATTAGGCCTTTGAGGATCACATGAGAATGATTGTGAACAATCATGAGTTGAATGATTTTAAAGTAAATATGTATGTGAGTTGTGAAATATACATATGGTAGCTACAAACAGGCTTATGATTATGCATATGGTTAAGTACATCATGGATGTAAGTTAACAAAACAAGGAATAGGCATGGATAAATAATCTAGATGCATAACAAAGATGCATGCTTATATTCCTTATGGAAATATTTGGTAAACAATAAAGCTAACTCAAGGTTGATGCCATCATTTATAGTGAAGGATATGCAATAAGGAAGTTGCATGCTGAAGGATTTCCTTGTGGAGGAACTGTGTGAAGACTCTATCAGGAGAACATAGTCACCACCTTAATGACTGCTGATAATTGATCAATGGGCTGCAAGCATATATATATATATATATATATATATATATATATATATATATATATATATATATAAGAATCATGGATTACATTCTAAAACAAAGTGTATGAGTGGAAGGCTAACAAATGAATGTTGACCATTCTGATAACTGAATGGCAAAGTGGAAAATGCACAGGTTTGTGATTCATTATGAATAAAAATTATGTTATTGGAGCATGTTGATGTATCCAATAGGTTAGGGCGAGCCTAACCGAGGCTGCTCAAGGGAAGGAGCAGGAATATCCCAGTAGGGAGTAGATTGCATAAGCAAAGAAGGAGAAAAAGGGGGAAAACTTTTCTCACCCTAAGAGCTTTGAATTGTTTAACAGGGTTGTAAGCCTTAGAAGAGTAGTTGTGGAAACAAGTACAACTGGGAAAAAAAGGAAAATAAATAAATAAGTAAGTTTGAATGAATGGGCTTGGTTAAGCCATGATAAGTAAAGGCAATGAGGCCTTGGGAAAATAACTCAGTTGAAATGAAAGTCCAGAATTGTGTGGAAGGAGTGGATGAGGGAATAGTTCCTTGACCCCTTCCTTATTGTTTATTGTATTTCTCTGGTATGAGAGATTGATTTACTAATGCAGGTAAGTATTGTGGCATAAGGATGCTGACGGTTGTATGAATACTATAATGCAATTGAAAATTGGATTGTGATTGCACTAACTAACACATTAAGGAGTAATGTGGTAGAATGCATAAGGATATGCCAGGACATATCTGAAAATGTTTTATTGATTTGAATGACTATGATACAAGCATTTTGTGTCACATGATGACTATATATATATTTGGGATGTATGTCATGTATAAGAAATGATTGGAGTTGTTGGGAAAGGACAACTGCCAATGGTAGATAACCTTTGATAAAGGATACATGAAAGAAGGTTGTTGTTGAAAGATTGTTGAAGGGACTTTGGGAGCCCCATGGAACACTACTAATGAGGTGAAAAATCAGAAAAAAGGGTGCTAGCAACGATAATAGGTATAAAAATATTCATGCATGTGTGGCATAAGGTATGGAGGGATTTGGTAAGAATCCCCTCTGAAGTATTTTAATTTCTTACTGATATGCGAATAATTTTGAGTGGCTATTGCATGCCATTGCTACCCAAGCAGGGTAAGATTTAGGAAAGAAGAATCTGAATAATAGAGAGAGGAAGTCTATGCTATACAAGGATGAGTTATAATCCTTGCCATAAAATTCATGAGTAAGGACTACTATGGGTACAATGACCAATCTAGGGAGATTGGGAATAAAAGTGCTCATAATTAGCACATTGCATGGAATGCATGTTTGCATAAGAGGGCAGAAAATGGATTTTCCATTGAGGAAGGGGGACCTTCCAATACTCCACTTGAATTGTGTAAGTGGTTAAAGAAAAGAAAATCTTGGGTGGTCATGAGTGTTGGCACCCTGGTTACCAATGAAGGAAGAATGCTTGGGTGCATTCAAGAGAAACTTTTAGTTTCATATGTGCCGATTTGGTATCGTGATCAACTTGTAGTGGGTAACATAGTCCTGCTGTAAGAGTGAATGAGATTGATTAAACCTATGGTGAAGGGGTTGGTTGAGCTCCAACACACCATGGCAAGGCGCTTTTCATAAGTATGGCAAACTTTAACCCAATGGAAGGGTACACTAGGTATGAATGTAGCCATGAACATTGGCACATGGATTAAAGTCATTTCACAATTAAAATTTCATTGGGAAAAATAAGTGTGTTGAAAGAATGCATACATAAATAATGATATTTAATTTTGCCTTGTACCCTTGAATAGATGAAAAGGACTTGGACTGTTAGTATGCATAGTTTTGAAAATATAATGTGCAGGAAAACTAACAATTTGTTTGGCTGAGGAATGTTGAAATGGAAGGAAGAAAAGGGTCTTGGATATGGCAATGTTGTAAGCCATAAGGAACACCAATTGCATGCTAAGCCAAACTTATATAGGAAGGAAAGTCCCATACGTGTGAATCTAGTTCCTGTGCAGAACAAATATGAAAATAAATGTGGAATCTGGAAATCTGTGGGTGACAGATTTGCAAGAAAATTTTGAATTTGAAATTGATGATAATATCTCATAATTTCTGTATACCTGTGATACAAGTGAGACAAAAAATATTTGTCTAGGAAGGACAGATGGAGGTTTTCAAGATGGAAATCATGAAAGAGGATATTGTTGAGACATGAGAACCCTGTGGTAAGCCATGATCGCCCTAGAATGTGTTGTGTTGTGGTAACACAAACCGGAGGGACGCCATGGTAGATCAAGTCTGAGGGACGCCTCGACTATAAGACTCAATGAATTCTTTAGAACTCTTCTTGTGTGAGAAATCCTTGGCAAGGCAAGATGGATCACCCGAGGGACTCTATAGCAGAGAAGGGGATGCCTAAGCCTGGGCTTGGAGGGTGAGTGACCGCAAGGAAGAGGAGACTATGATGATTCTTATAAACTATTGATTGGGATCATGCACACAATGGGTATGTTCGAGAAAAATAGTGAGTTGAGATGACAAGACAACCATGTGGATGTGAATCCACGAACTGCACAGATAAGTATTGTGCTAGATTTTGAAATTTTCCTCTTGAATTTTGCACAACAATAAAATGTTTCCGCCTAAAATTGTGATTAATATGCTTGTTGTCCAAGATTATTGAAGGCAAGTGATGAAGGCCAAGAGTCTGGAAAGGACCCGACCAAGAAAGAGGATCAATATTTCTAAAGCAGCTAAAGGGAAAAGGCATGACATGTGTTACTCAGAAAGAACACCAAGGACGGTTTTCCTTTTTAAGGGGGAGGGGATTGTAATACCCATGTTTCCCCCAACTTGTAATTAATCATTAATTATGATCACCATGCTATGGCATGTGAACAATGTAAATGTATCATTGTTTGGATTGCCAATGACTGACTGTGGGGGTGAAGCCTTGAAGTACTGGCCATGATATCACTAGAGGAAAAAGAGTGAGGAAACTGGGGAGAGGGTTCATTATGTCAAAATGACCCAAATTTCTCCTTGCTGAAATAATAAGCCTCATCCTGATCCCAAAGAGAAATATGTTAATAAGGAAAGGACTGGTGGTTGAACAATAAACTACCCCAATTAATGGAAGCATGGAGGGTTTGGCTGGGGAGACAGAAGACTGTCAGCTCGAAGTACCATAGAGGGCCGTTTTTCCTGCAGGCCCAGAATGACCCGAGTTTTCTTTTGATAGAAGGAAAATGATAGGTCCAAAACCTTCCCAGGGAGGAAAAAGGTGTGCAAGAATACATGTGAGGGTAGATAATTGAGGAGACCAAGCCCATAGGGGTCATGCGACCAAGATATGCTGAAGGAAAAGGAGGAGTGTGTGAGGCTCTCCAGCTGAGAAGAAGAACTGGAAGCTTAATAAGCTATTTCGGTTACTGGAGAGAACAAGAGAAGGGATCTCTGAGAATTTGCAGAAAACATGACCCGAGCAGAAAATCATGAGCTTGATGCTGAGGGAGCATCTGATAAACCTCGCAGAGGCTGTGACAGAGAGAGAGTCTCTGAGGAATTGCATGAGTTATTGTGAGAGAGAGAGAGTCTCTGAGAAAAATACAAAAGTTCCCAAGTGATATCATGGCTTGGCAGGGGGTGGCCAGAGTGCTAAGAATGAATGCCTCTGAGCCTATGGTTGGGTGGAAAGGCAAACACCCACAGTCATTTGGTCGGTGATCGACTGTAATAGATAAGTATTTCGTTTACTCTGTGCACTTGGATTGAAATGAATGATTTGAATGTATGTAATTGTGATTAATTGTGCTTTGTGTGAAATTAATGGTTATAATGATTAACTGCTCTTATGTAATCCATTGCATTTGTATGGGTGTAAGATGATAGGTTTGGCCACCAGGCTGGTTCAAAAATACCCCTCCCTATTTTAGAACTTAAGTTTTGTGAATTGGAGGG
This sequence comes from Picea engelmannii, assembly GCA_009831015.1. Lineage (NCBI taxonomy): Eukaryota > Viridiplantae > Streptophyta > Pinopsida > Pinales > Pinaceae > Picea > Picea engelmannii. The sequence continues at coordinate 226,475 of ML778316.1, forward strand.
CGTTCCCTTCAAACCAGTTGTCCAAGTGACCATGGGCTCATGCCCATGACCTTAATCCACAAACTTGGCTAAGAGTTAAAAGCTGTAGCCCCTTGAGCTTGATAAAGTTCCATAAGTCCAGGTCCATGGAACCCTTCTCTACACCAAAAAAAAGAGCTAAGTTGTTTAGGACTCCGGGAGTCCGAACTCTGGGGCGAATGAACACTATATGTCCAAATGCACCGAAGGTGACCCGTAGGACCAATAACTTGATGGATGACCGACGACTGGTGGTTAGTTACCTGTAATCATGGGAGTTGTCCCCTTGCTAAACCCCAATCATCTTCTAAGTTGCGAAGTAACACGAGCTATTGATCTAAGTGTATTTGGGATCTCCCCTGATAGTTGGAGCTACGTCGTGGTTAGTCTGACGTTGACCGCTTCAAGAGAAAAAATGCGTTATAACACCAAAACCTCCGAATGCCGGAGTTACGAAGTATTATGGGCCATCAATCTTCAGATCCTTCAGGATCCCTCTCAGCTGTCTGATTGTGGGGATGCACGTATCATGTTGAGAGCATGTGGGGGTCCATGTATCAAGCAATGGTGATTCCATGTGTGGCGGCTTTGTGGTAGAGAAAAGAGATGTCGATGACCTGAAGCATGTGCCACGTATCCCACCAACATGTTTCGGGTTGACATGTCTCCCTCTAGAAGTGGCCTAATACTTATACCAAGGGACCCTTGAGCTATAGTTGTGATCCATTGATCTAGGGACTCCATTGAGAACTCCTCCCAATCATTCAATCCACTAGTGGAAGGATTCACGTGTAACACTTCAGTGAAGTCCTACTCTGGGAGAAAAGGAGTATTAAGAGGGTAGAAAACCTAAATGTCAAACACGTGAAGTAACGTGAGCCATTGATTTAAAGGAAATTGGGATCTTCCCTGACCATTGGATCTACGTCGTGGTCAGTCTGGCATTGACCAATCTGGGTGAAAAGGAGTGTTAAGCGGAAGGAACCCCTAAACGTTGAACTCATGAAGTGACGAACATTGTAGATCCAGGGAATCTCCGATATCTCCCATGACCGTTAGATCTAGACCGTGGTTAGCTGG
>ML778316.1:228533-327623 GCA_009831015.1 Picea engelmannii
AGATAAGTTACGCTAGTCAAAGTGCAATATTTATGGAAATGAACCCTACTTATCATTCTAATACTAAGCACATTTATGTACAATAACATTTCTTCAGAGACATGGTGGAAAGAAACAAGGTGCTACTGGAGAGAGTAGACACAGTTGAAAACATAATAGACTCTTTGATCAAGTTTGTGAGTGCTGTGAAGTTCTCTTGGTGCAGAGAGGCAATGGGAATTGCTTCCCTAGTTCTGTGAATGAGATTTCAGAGGTCTCTCGGTTTCAAAAAAGAAAACAACAAGTGGGAGAATGTTGCATTTTTATATTCTTTGTAGTGAAAGTCTAGTCGAGGTGGATCGACTGGCCTTCGAAGTCGAAGGAATCGACAACAAGTCGAAGGTCGAGGTGGTTTGACCGGGTAAAGACGAAGTCGATGGTTGAGGTGGCTCACCTGGGTAAATTCGAAGAGGTCAATCGACAAGAGGTTGATAGGTGGGCATGTGGAAATCGATTAAAGACTGAATGAGGGCCAATTGGTAATCCGACTTGGTAGTCGACTGTAACAGAATCCTGAGATTCACGAGATTTGTAGCCAATGATCTCCATGGATTTGAAATCAATTTTGGGTGCCTTTTATTTAGGGTTTTGCCTAATGTAAATCCTATAAAGAAGGCGTGTTGTAATATTGTAGAAGCTAATCTTTAGATGATGAATGGATAATGGCCAAGAATCTGTGATCATAGAGGTTGTTGGTCGTGTCGATGTAAGTTGAATTGGCTACATGGTTGATCTTTTGTAAAGAAAGAGAGCATGATGTCAATTGTGTCTTAGGTGTGGACCAAGGTTAGACATGTAACCTTTTATTCTAAATGAATAAGACAACAAGAGAGCATAACACTCAAGGAATTATGGTTTTATTGGTTTGGGTTTCCAGGGTAAAATCTCTATGTACTGTGTATTTGATTTGTCATTTAATTTATTGATTAAATCTTTCTTCCTCTCTTCTGCTAGGTTTAGTGTGGAAGTGTTCCTCATTTCCTAAAAATAGGTAATAATTCCTTTTTAAATGTGAACTGGATTTCATCGATGATGACGTCGTCATCGACGATATGGGATTACTCTTGTTGAGGTGAAGAGATACTTCCCTGACGAAGATGTTGCGGGCCCCTTCAAAATTTAATCGGAGCTATTGATCTTAACACTGGATTCAGATTTGGACCGTTGATCAACCAACTTTGAAAACTACTTGATCAGTGGGGGCCCGTAGATTTGCTGGCACTTGGTTCTTAGGATATGGTCATGTGATAAACCCCCTTGGCTAATGGACTTAGCCCCTTTTCAGGCACGATAAGCTCTTTTGACCCTCGATAAGTGCTAGATCGCTAAATATTACCTTAGGCTAGAAGAAAGCATAATTTATTTGTTGTTTTCTCCATCTACCTTGGAATAATTTGGCCATTTTGGCTCATAGGTTCTACAAGCTCGCATTTCTACCCATAACTTGTCCAATCTCAGCCTGGTTACTTCAACAAAACCTTCAAATATTTTCCAGGAACAAATATATCACTACCATTTGGCTCCAGTGGGGACAACATACCCCTGTGGTATGTTGAGAAATGTAGACCAAGTGCCTTCTTTTGTTGGGTTATGGAGTCTTCCCGAAAAGATACATCTCCTTCAGACCTGAAAATTGATCTAATATGTGACACAAAAAATGATTAACAAATTATGTTGTTAGAATCCTACCTACTTGCTGAAGTAACGAATGGTGAATGAAGTACAATTAAAAATTCATGAAAAAAAATGAAAAGGAATTATTTATGTACATGGTAAGAAAAATTTGTAGTGATTAGTATTGCAAGACATTCTTGAGGAACCTCCCATTTACAAGAGCCCCAAAAGAATCTCCATCCAGTTGAGCTAAATCATAAGTGTTTTTATCTTGGACTACAACCACTTGGAATGGTCCAAGTCAAAGATTATCAAAATTTCCATGTTTCCCTTTAGCTTCCCTTCGGGAATCCCATTTTAGGACCAAATCCCCTATCACGAAATTTCTTTCCTTGGTCCTTTTATCTAATAATTCTTTTATTCTTGCTTGGTGAACTTGGGACTTTATATGAACTTGTTCTCTTACTTGTTAAACTTCAATAAGCTGACTAATTCTTCTCTGCATGTCATTTGATTATGCCTCCTCTTCTTCCAATAATTTCATCACCGAGAAGCTGAGTTGAATGAGGAAAATGGCTTCCAACCCAATCACCAGATGAAAAAGGGAAGTTCCAATATCCCTCTTGATGTTAACTCTGTCTTCCCAAACTACATATTTCATGTGGGAATCCTAGGCCTTCTTGTTTTGAGATAACATTTTCTTGATAAGGTTCTTACTAGAGGATTCAACCAAACCATTTCCATTTGGATAGTAAGTAATAGAGTGTCCCAAATCTATGTTATAGTCCTGAAAAAACTCTACAAATTTGGTATATTTGAAGGCCTAAGCATTATCAACGACGATCTTTCTTGGGCACACAAATTTGGCCAAGATATTTTTCTGACGAACTTTATGATGACTGTATCAGTGGCTGCCCTTGTAGGTATGGCCTCTACCCATTTTGTGAAATAATATGTGGCTGTCAAAAGCCATTTATGCTATTCACTTGAATTTTGATTAATCTCGCCAATGAAGTCTAATCCCCACTGTTGGGAATGTATCTCAACTTTTATTGGTTTTAGTGGGAGGGGCAACAACTTCTGCTTTCCTGTAAACATTTGACATTCTACACATCCTCGAACTAATAAATTTACATAAGAAAATAAAGAGGGCCAGTAATACCCAACTTTAAGGATATTGTATGCAGTGGCTCTACAAGCATGGTGACCCCCACACACACCCTTATGAAACTCAATGATTATTCTCTCGGTTTCTTCCTCAGTGAGACAATTTAGTAGGATCTCCCCCAGGTCCTTCCAGAATAGATTTACCCCCAAAATGAAATACTTTACATCCTTAAGCTTAATGGACCTAGCCCTGGATTTATCCCATGCTGGTGAGCAGCTAAAATTTTTCAATTAAAAGATGATGTCTTTATACCAATCAAACTGGTAAAATTTGGCACTTACCTCTAAGGATGGTTCTCGTGTTTCATCCTCTTCATAATTTGATGTACAATGTTTGTTGACAATGCATTCAAGTCTAAAAAGTTTCAGTTAGATTCAACTAATAGTTTGGCTAGTCCTTGTCCATTTACTAGCTTTGTGGGCTTTATCTCCACATCATACTCTTGAATCTTAGCAATCCATTTACCTATTCTTCACTCATTGTTAAGTTGTATGAGAATGTCCTTTATAGTACTGGTAGGTACATAAGCCAATATCTTAGAGTGCAATATATAATCTCTGAAACCCTTTAATTCTTTGATTAATGCATAAGCCTGCTTTTCCATGCTACTATACTTCAACTCAGTGTCTCTCAAGGCCTTGCTAGAAAAGGCTATGGGATGCTCTTGGTATTTTTCTTTTTTTTGAAGCAACACAACAACTATTGTATGTGTTGATGCAAAAGAGAAAATGAGAAAATCCTTGTCATAGTTCGGGTCGATCAGAACTGGATACTCTCCCAAGGCTTCCTTGATCTGCTAGAAAGATTCTTTGGCTTCAGTTGTCCACTTGACTTCATGGTCCTTTTTCAACATGATGGTAATATGCTTCACCATTTCAACAAAATTGGGGACAAACCTTCTTAGAAATCCTATTTTACCTAGGAAATATTGTACTTCTTTCTTGTTCCTAGGCCGACCAATTCGTTTGATTATCTCCACCCTTTACATATCTATCTTCACCCCTTCTTTGGATACTATATGGCCAAGAATATTTCCTTATTGCATAGAAAAATAAGACTTTTGGGGGTTTAAAGACAACCCAAACTTCCTACACTTCACAAAGGTTTTCCTTAAATGCTTTATGTGATCTTCATCTATCCGGGAGAAAATAATAATGTCGTTAAGGTATATGAAAATGAACTTGTCTCTCTCACCCACAAAATCAATGTCCATAGCTCTCTGAAAAGTTGCTCATGCATTTATTAGACCAAAAGGAATTTTTTCATACATGAAAGTCCCCCATGGTGTTATGAAGGTTGTCTTCTCTCTGTCATCTAGGTGCATGGCCACTTGGTTGTATCCTGAAAAACCATCCATCATGGATATCTTGTTTTCCCCTATTACTTTCTATATTATATGGTCCATCTTGGATAGGGGGAAGTTATCTTTTAATGAGCATTTATTCAGATTCCTAAAGTCCACACATAGCCTTATTTCCTCACTCTTCTTTCTCATTGGAACTAAATTAGCTACCCATTCAGAGTACCTTAAGGGAGTAATAATCTAGGCATATGATAATTTCCTCACCTCTTTCTCAATGGTAGGAAAAAGAAGAGGATTAACTTGCCTAAGCTTATGCTTGAAAGGCTTAGTACCAAGTTTGAGGGGTATTCAATGCTGGATGATACTGGTATCATAAGATTTTAAGTCCTCGTATCTCCATTCAAAGACATCCATGTACTCTTTGAATAGCTGGAAATACTTGGCCCTATGATCAACAAGAATATTTTTGGACAACTTAATATATTTAGGATCTTTTTTAGTCCCAATATTATATTACTCAATGCTATCATTTTTGGGGAGGACAACTAGTTTGATAGGTACATCGTTTCTATCAAACAATTGTTCTAAAGGCACCAGTCCTTTGGGAATGAATTTTTTCTTGAGTTGCAAGACTTTATGCTCAGCCATGTAATTGCTAAATTCAAGAATCTCTTCAACTTCCTCACCAATCTCATGTTTGGTGTCCTCTTCATCATCTGAATCAATATGAGTATTTTCAAACTCATCTATCACTTCCATGGAATTTTTGATTTGCTTACCATATTCAAAAACTTTCTAGTATTTGATATTATCAGGAATGGAAGGTCTATATCTCATCTCGATCTCATATTTAATTCGAGAGGTGGATGGTACTTTAAAGGTACTGACAACTACTGCTAATGAATCAATTGGTTGATTAAAATCTCTAAAAATAATAGAAATATTGAAAGATTCACAAAAATATCAATAATATCCCATAGCTGATTCATGTACGCCCTCATTCTTGGGTGGATTGTTTGATAAGGGCCTTTTACTTGCTGCACAACTAGCTCCGAATATCCAAATACCACTAGCTTGGTAATTTGCATCTTTCTTGCTGCCTCCAAGCCTAAGACCAAGGATTCATATACAACTACGTTATTTGTGGCCTTGAACTCAATATTGTAGGACAAATGAATTTCCTTTTTGGTGGGGGAAATGAACACTACGTCAGCCCCAACCCCTTCTTTTGAGTATGCACCATCAAAAAAAAAAATCCACATACCATCCACTTCTTCCATAGGGCTTACAAGAGGATCTGCAAGCATTGGGGTTTCATTGTACTCTTCATTTACAGCTAGGATAAAACAACCCATATCTTCATCAACAACATATATGGGATGATTCATAGGGTTGATTTGATCACTGACCAGATAAGAAAACTTTGTCTCTTGTTACATCCTTCTGAGATCTCCTCCAAAAATTGGTACAGTGGCATGGTCATATCCATCTGTATAGTGCCTCCCAATTTTCGTGCCCATGTTCTAGACAACAACATGTCATAATTGTCTGGTACATCAACCACCACCACGTCCATCATAATGCTCTTAACATGCAACTGGGTCAGGGTGACAACCATGTCTTTAATCAACCCATAACACTTCACTTTTCTAGCGTCAAACAAATGGAGATCATGATATGGCCTCGTTATTTCCAACCCCAACTTTTCCATGACTATTTTCTACATAAGATTGTGTGATGCTCTAGAATCAAGCATACAATTTTGCAACATTTTATCATGAATATTCAAGGTCACATAGAAGTGTGCCATAGATTCTTCCTTGTCATCAAAATGAGGACCAAAAACTATGGTAGGGGACTCATCTTGTACATTCAAAGTATCAAGAGGATTTTTTGATCCCTTACCTTGCATCATTTTCTCAATTTGTTTATGGTATGAGGGGTTTTTAGATAGCTCCACCAGAGGCACAAGAATCTTGATATTTGACAATTCACGTTCAAAATTGAAAGGTGAAACCAATTCCTCAAGTTCTTTGGTTTCTTTTTCCTTTTTTACAGGCTCCAAAACTTCATCTACCTTAGGGATGTCTAGAACCTCTTTAACTTTATCTTTGGATGACTTTGGAATAACTTTCTTATATTGAGGTTGATTTTTTGCAACAACTGCTTTCTGCTGACGCCTGAGATCATACTTCTTATGCATCTCAGTCTATAGTGCATCAACAAGAATTCTGTACTGAACTGAGGTTAAAGTGCCTTTGTTGGGATGATTGTTAGGAATTGGTTTCCTAGGATTTAGAGACTCCTCATAATCATTTTGAGTTAGATGTATGGCATCATTCTCATATTGAAGTAGGTGTATTTCTTATGTGTATTCATCATAGCTCTCGTCTATTACTTCTTCAATAAAGTTGTTATCCTTGTTGGTTTTTACAAGGGGATGAGTGGGTTGTTCTTCATTTCTTCTCTCCCTTCTCATGAGTTGTGGGTTAGGAGGTCTGAATTGATTATGGTTAGGATTTCTTATGCCTCCCTCTTGGGGGTCTCTATTTGCATTGTTATTCTCTATCTAAAATATGGAAATTTTATTTTTTAGATTCCTGATCAGTCTAGACATTTCATCCATCTTTGCTTCTTAGGGTTCTCTACTTGGATCAGAAGTACCACAATCTTCCCTGACCTTTTTCTTTTCTTCCTGATCCTATTTTTGCTTCATCTTTCCTGATGCAATCATGTTTCCTTATATGTCTATTGCATCCTCTTGCATTACTAGCAGGGCCATGAACCTTCTTTCTCTCAAAGTCGTGGCAAAATCAACATCAAATGCCCCAACGTATGTCACTTTAGTTGTCGGTTTTGAGGGCTTTATATATGCAGGGATATTATTATAGAGATTATTAAACCTCATGTTGAAATCATCGAAGGTTTCATTTGCTCTTTTCTTGAGTGATCCAAATTCATTCAGGTAGTATAGGCTATCCCTTTTCTCACCACATTGTCTCATAAATTCAACTTCTAGAGATGACCAACTATCAATTGAAGCAACATGTAGTTTTGTGAACCATTTTCTAACATACCCCCCCTAGAGTTTTGAAAAATAGCCCCATGAATATGTCGTTGTGCTCTACAAACTGGTCGCATGTAAAGTCATGGAAAACACTCATATTCTCTTCAGCTGAGCGTGTTTTATCTCCATCAAATTTTGGCATATATTTCATGTAATTCTCAGGAAGGTCATCGGTAATTTGGGGCAGATTCAATGGGGAGAATCTGGAAGTGACCCAAGGATTTATAGGGGGTAGGGGAGGAGGTTGGTTTCCCCTAGGTCTTCCTCCACCTAAGTCAACCATGAGATTTTGTAAAATGATGTTATGAAATTCAAAGGATAGAGGAGGGACAAGAATTTTCAAAAAGGGTTGATGAGAAGAACTGACCTCTGGGATAAATTCTAAAGGAGAATTTTGAAGATCTATCAAAGGTTCTGGTGTAGATTTTAAAGAAAAAAATGAATATTCAGATATATCAACCATATTTATGGATTCAACGCTTTGATGAACAACAAAAGGAAATATTTCTAGATAAGGGTTACCTGAAAAAGAAGAGATCTGACGTTATTTGACATTATTCCAGGTGATGAGCTTTTCTAGATATGAATATATCAGAACCTTAATAGAAGCAGAGTGGCTTCTAGTATGTCTTCTGGTAGAGGCCAAATTTTCCTTATGTGGAGTCTCCAGGTGAAATATTAATAGCCAAGTGTCCGAGGTCTGTTCACCGTCAAGTCTCAGAGCTTACAATGTCTGATCCCTAGGGAAGATTTCTTCAACTTACGTTCCCTGACAATGACGCCATTTCATATGTTATCCCTTAAGATGTTCTAGGATGTTTTTGGAACGATACCGAGGCACCCTAGGGGTCAATACTCGGGATGAATCTTAAGGCCAAATTTGCAATAAAATAATTGTGCAATACTTAGGAAGTTTTTCCCTCTCTCTCTCTTGAGATTAGAGGACCTCAAAAGTGTAAAGGAAGAGGTATTAGCCTATTTTGATTATTCAATTTCAGCTCAGATGAAAAATGCTCTCAACTATCAGAGGCATATGTCTACGAGTGTTTTAGACAATCAAGATTAAAAGAAGGATGAAATAATGGGTTAGAGGAAGAACAAAATAAACATACAGGGCACTGCTAAGAATGAATCCTATAGCCTATGGGAAATGAACATTGTGTTGAGCAATTAAGAAATCGACATCTCTAACAGGTGTAAACAAATCAATGAACACATGCTTCAAACAATTAACATCTTCATACATTCAAATACATGGAGGTACCCTCTGCATATCATTTAAATGCACAAATAAAGGACAAGAAATGGTCATATATTAAGAGGAAATCACTTCTATATCATAACCAGACATCCTACAGTAACACTAAATGTGAAGAATGGCTTGTTTTCTGAGCTTTTATAAATCAAATATGATACAAGAAAAGAAAAAATGGTAGGATATGTTTCACAGGAACACGTATACAATAAAAGGAGGAATTATAGATTAAAACTTAAATGCAGGGGATGAATCTATGATTTCCTGCTGCGTTTACCAACTGACTGTGCTCAAGGTTTATGTGGTCAAACAACTATGGTTACAAGAAACTCTTGAACTCTCCAAAGTGATGACCTTAACAATGGGTGCCTTCATTGTCTTTTATTCCTCTCGCTCAAGCCCTAAAACTGCTTCTTTAAACCATTTCCAGCTTCTTGAATATTCTTACGACTTCTTGATTCTTGAGCGGTTTCTCGTATGGTCAAAATTAATTACTTTTTCCTATATGAATTCTGTTATGCTGAGAGTGTAGGAAAACTAAAAACCTACATGCCAAAATATCCACTTGAGCTTTGTCCTCAAAGAGTCTTTGTAATCATTTCTTCTGTTGTTGGGCACTCAAAATCAAAACTGCACAGGTGTGAGACTCAATAACCATCAGATCAAATTCGACAAACAATCTCGACCATTGATTGAGGACACACCCATCAGAGCAATCAAGGTTTGCATAAGCGCAAAACACGACAACCATCAAATCAACCTTATCATATCTGGACCATTGATCAGATTCACAATAAGACAAGATCTGGGCCCTTGATCAGGGTGCTAGAGATGGATTGGGAGTCGTCTATCTAGCTTGTCCATTGAAAAACAATTGTCTAAGGAAAATATATCGTGTTGACGCCAGCTTGGACCCATGGAAGCCTTTTATTTTCTCATGAGATGTTAGCGTCACTAAGATACCTGACATGTGTTACTTGAATTGGATATGTGTTTGGGAACCTTTGGTGGGTTTCATATGTTCACATGGTAGTTGTTGGTTGGCCCTGACAATGCTTCACTGGCATGTTGATGTGACACCTGGCTAAGAGGCTTTGATACCTGGGAGAAGATTTGGACCGTTGATAAGTCCCACTTGAAAAAGGTCTGAGAGAAAATTAGGACCATCCATCGTGGTTGCCCCATCGAAGTGGTCAGGGTATGGTCATTCAACATGAATCCAACGAGGGAAATCCGAGGGAAAATCTCAATCGTTGATCTGGCTTGACCAAGAACCTAAAATTGACTAAGGCAAAGCTCATTATGTTGACATCATCTTGAACACGTGGCGACTTTATATTGGTCCACGTTGGCACTGAGATGGTAGGAAGTCATGACACGTGTTACCCATTTTTGGTGTGTTGACTTGTGCATCTGCTGGGTTCCACATGTCCACATGGCATTCTCTAATTGGCTCTGATAGTGATTCATTGGCATGTTGTTGTGACACTTGGCTAGGAGGCTTTGATACCTAGGAGAAGATCTGAACCGTTGATCGGTCCCACTTGAAAAAGGTCTGAGAGTAGATCAGGACTGTCCGTCGTGGCTGCACATCAGAGTGGTCGGGGTATGCTCTTCCAAAATGACTCTGACAAGGAAAATCTGAGAGTAAATATCAATTGTTTATTTGGAGTTTCATGGGGAGGTCCGAAGGCGCATGAGAGTTGTTGATCTGGCTTGACCAAGAAGCCAAAAATGACTAAGGCAAAGATTATCATGATGATGTCATCATAGACATGCAACAACCCTTTATTCACCTACGTTGATGATGATGTGGCAAGGAGACATGGCACGTGTCACCTGGATTTGACAAATTCACATGTGCATCCGATGGGTTCCACATGTCCACGTGTCAACCCCTAGTTGGCTTTGACAGTGCTCCATTGGTGGCCAAGTTGTCAGCTCTTCTACATTTCGCCGGTGATGATCTCATCTTGATCTCCGCTGTTAATATTTCACCGATGTAAGGGGAGCCATTGATATGTCTTCGGAACATGGATGACCATTGATCTTTCACTGAAATCAGGAGAGTTGTCAATCTAGGCTCGATCAAAAGCCATAAATGGCTAAGGCATGGACAATATTATGATGACATCACCTTGGACACGTGGCACATTCTCACTGTTCCACATTGGCATTGATGTGGCTGATAGGTAAGAAACGTATCACCCATTTTCGGGATGTTAACCTATATGTTTGGTAGGTTCCCATGTCTACGTGGAAGTTGTTGATTGGTCTTACGTGTAAGGTTTATGTGGAAAGGACATTGTTGTCGATGATACGTAATAATTCCTTGTTAAATGTGAACTACATTTCATCGCCAATGACGTCATCATCAACGATATGGGATTACTCTTTTTGAGGTGAAGAGATACTTCCCAGATGAATATGTTGCAGGCCCCTTCAATATTTAATCAAAGCAGCTGATCTCAACATTGGATCAGATTTGGACCATTGATCAACCAGCTTTGAAAATTACTTGATCAATGGGGGCCCTCAGATTTGTTGGCGCTTGGTTCATGGGATATGGTCTCGTGATAAACCCCCATGGCTAATGGACTTAGCCCCTTTTCAGGCACGATAAGCTCTTTCGACCCCTGATAAGCGCTAGAGTGCTAAAATCTTTCCTTAGGCTTTAAGAGAGAATATTTTTTTTGTTGTTTTCTCCATCTACCTTGAAATAATTTGGCCATTTCGACTCAGAGGTTCTGCAAGCTCTCCCTTCTACCCCTAACTTGTCCAATATCGGCCTGGTTATTTCAACAAAACCTTCAAATATTTGCGAGGAACAAATATATCACTAACAAAATAAAATTTTTAATCTCTATATTTCAAGATGGATTCATATTTGGTTTGCTGCTTGTTTTTGCAGTTTGAATTCACTACCTCTTCAACAACTTTCGTAGCCTCTTATTTTGATAATTATTTTTCTTGTTGAAGGTAAATTTTTCCAACCAACTAGCTATAAATCTACCCATTCACAACACCAACAAACAAACTTTTACCTAGCAATGAAAGGAAATTGACCAACAAGGGAAAAACGTCCAGGTAGGTGAATAGAGTCACCTAGGCAATGAATAAAACTCCTAGAGGTATGTAAATTCACCCAAGTAGTGGATAAAACATTTAATGGGATGTAATTTCACCTTGCTGGTGAATAAAGCACCCAGGGGATGTAAATTCACCAAGGCAGTAAATAAAATGACCAGGGGGATGTAAATTCTCCTAGGCACTAGATAAAATTCCCAAGGGGATGTAAATTCAAATGTATGTCTCTATGGAAGAGGGAAAACACCTAGAGAGGAATGAGTGACCTATGGGTGAGTGGGAACTTGACTAGAAAGACAAAATGTGGCTCAGAGAGTATTGAGCTTGTGTGGTTTACATTGACTCCTTCCTCCATTGATCTTCAAGAAAGTTGCACTCTTTGAGCTCTCATCTCTGCAAACTTACCAAGTTCTATTTTCATCTCCCCTACTTGTTGATGTCCTCACTACAACCTTCATTGTTTTAATGGGCTTCCTTTCGAAGGACGACCATCACAATGGTTCATTTCTGTAACATACCCCAACCTAGTTGAGGCCCATTACTTGCAGAAATGCATAAAAATTCGAAATTTTCTGCTAACTAATCCCATAGCTTACCAACTATAGTAATACACAGAGATTTTAACCACTTGGTTTCCATTGTTTTAAATACAGTTACAACATGATGAAATAAATGCGAGTGCAGCTAAATAATTTATCACAACAACATATAATTCAATCCCATACATAGAGTAAAAACACACAACAATTAACTCATAAATAAATTAGAAAAACAAATAAACACTTATCTTTTTAAAACAACTGTGAAACCAGCTGCTTGGGACATATGTTCCAACCAATCATAGAATTTATGTTCTATATCTCAACAACAAGTCACCTCTAGTTGGGGCTATGAATCCACAAAAGAGGGTGTCTCTCATAGTGCACTCACAACTTTGATATCCCATAACTTACTGGTATTCTCCTACATCTATCCTGATTTCCTCTAGCTCTCTTCCTCTTAACCTGCCCAACTCAAGGAATGTACACCTTCACTACTCTTAGTCCATTGGGCATCCCATTCATTTATCGGGGTTTCTATGGAACATGTAACTAGGAATCTCACTACTTGAAACTCAAGGGAACTCACTACTATGAAAACTACTAGTAAAACAACAACAATCACTTGTTGTTACAATGCAACTCACACAAGAGCTCACTCTCTAGGAATGACAACCTCGTTCTTATGCAAGCCTGAAAATTTGCTTCTTTAGTCTTCAACAACTCTAAAAATGCTCCATAATTCTCCTTCCATTGTTGTTCCAACTCCAGAGCTCTTTTTTTTTTCTCCCTTGCTCATGCAAAAAAAAATGATTGTCTAAAACTGCTTGTTTTGCCCATACAGATTTCCTCTCTTTTCCCCAAGAAAGTTGACTCTCACTCTACCCAATGTTGATTGTACTTCAACCCCATGCTCCCAATAACAATGGACTATGACTTCTCACACCCATCCGCTTGCATTCATTCAATGATTGGGCCCTCATACACTCAAACATAAAATAGAAGGTTGTTCCCAATGATAATAAAATTTAGGAAAGTGGGTTTGGATTAATACCCATAAATAATTCCCCCCTTATACCCCTCTTAGACACTCTCTTGTCTTGTGGAAAACTCAACCCCCGTCTCTGTCCATGTCCCCCAACATATGACATCACATTTTATTTATTAAAATTCATAAAACACAATTTACATATTACATCGCTTGGCCACAACCACATTCATATCTACATTATGCATTAATTATACTGGGGATTATAGTGGGGATGTTACAATTTCCACTTCCAAATTTCCAAAAAAGACAAAAAAAGGACATGTTTACAAAATTTACAAAAGGTAAAGAAACTAGGTGTTTATTACAAAGTTTGGTGAGGATCCAATTCAGATCATTTGAGGAGGGCATTTAAGCAAAGCACCAAAATTTTCCACCATCCAAGTTTTTAGGGAGTCCCTTTGCATTATTTTGCATGAGAAATGATTGGCTTAGACAAAATCCTCTCAAAATCAACATCCCAATCATGTATCCCATGTATGATTCAACTGCAACTCATTGAACCATAATTCTGCCAAAGTATGCCATCTACAGACTGCAGTTGCCTATCTGGAAAATTTGGTGCCCATCTAGCAATAGCATATGATTTGTCGAAACTTTTAGTCGGACAACCATCTTCAATTCCATCATTAATTCCCCCCTTTGTCAGCTGAAAGGAGAGGCCACAAGTGGTTTTATGAACCATCTTCACTAGATTTGGGAACTCCCCCCCTTAAGGTGCATGAGAGTTTCGTGATTGTACTCGCCCCTCTAAGCTCAAGAGAGTGCCATACTTATTCTGTTTATGTTGATCGCAAAGTGGGCATGTGGAAACAACCACACATTATCTCATCCCGTGAGGGCCATGCTTAAAATCTATGCCATAAGGGGACCACTTTGGACTTAATTTTGAAAGAACATCTAGAATTGGATCTAGACCATCACCAAAATCATCTAGAATAGTTGTTTGAAAGCTTTTGACTGTTGTCATTTCTCCATGCAGTTGGGGCTTTACCTCTGTCTTGAATAGACGGTAAGACTGATGTAGTTTCTTTACTTGTTGATTCCATTTCCATGAAGTTATCCATCCATAATTAATTGTTTTCTTAACCTTTTTCTTCTTGTGACATTTTTCTGAGAGGTGATTTGTCTTCCCACAATGAAGACAAGGATGGAGATCAAAACACTGTGACTCCAGGTGACCAACTCTATGACAATGTTGGCACTTATTAGTAATATTCTTCACTTCTTCATGAAATCTTGCACACACAAACTGAATTGGTTTAGAGTAATCTGGGATATGGAAGTTGTTGCTTTTGTCATATCCTAAGCCATGTCAATCTTTGTTGAAGGATAATTCTTCCCAAGGTCTGACAAACATCTTGGAAATATCATTTTGACTTTGTTCTTTTACTTCTTCACATTTTGTTGTTGTTGTTGCCATTTTGTGCGTTTTTTTGGGACTCATCTTTGTCAAGACTTTCCTTCATGTGTTCACTTTATGATTCCATGTCATGACTAGTTAAGGAATAATCAATATCTTATGTCTCTTTTGTATCCACCAATAGGTCATGTGTATCACAAGTAAAATC
Source organism: Picea engelmannii (assembly GCA_009831015.1). Lineage (NCBI taxonomy): Eukaryota > Viridiplantae > Streptophyta > Pinopsida > Pinales > Pinaceae > Picea > Picea engelmannii. The sequence goes on from ML778316.1 coordinate 243,225, forward strand.
AACCATCTGTAAAAAGTCTTTCATGTCACAAGTAGCATCAACCATCTGCATTATGTCTTGTGCATCAACTATTAAATCTTTTGTATCACAAGTAGCATCAACCATCTGCATTATGTCTTGTGTGTCACAAACTGCATCAACATGTTGTATGAACTCGTTTGTATCACATGTTGCATCAACCATTTGGGCAAGCTCCTCTTTAGCACATGTTGCATCAATCTTCTCTATTAGATCTTTTGTGTCGTACCTTGCATCAACTTTTTGATTTGTTGTAGATGTTGCATCAATCATGTCATTAATTTGATTATGCTTTTCTCTTAACTTCATCTGAAGTGCATTAATCAATTAATCCTTGATTTCTATATCGTCTCGAAGATCCTTTGTTGATTGTATTATATCAACCATGTGATCAATTATGTTTTGGTTTTGAATTAACTTCAACTCAAGTGTTTCAATCAATTTTTCTTTCATATCAATTTGATCCTGTGATTCATGGTTGTACTCTTGCAACTCCTTGATTTATTGAGAAGCGTTCTGTAACCGCTTTCCTCCTTTACCCATTCCTTATTATTCTCTCACTCACACTTGCTTGAACTTTCCCGCTTGAAATTTTCTCACTCGCTTGAAATTTTCTTGCTTAAATTCGCTGACTTGAACTTGTCACGCTTGCTTGATTGCACTTGTTTATTTTTATATCACGCTTACTTGAATTGATGTTGCACTTAGGGTATCGGGTACTACCAATCATGCAACCTGAAGTTTGATTACAATGCTATGATATTGACCTCCTTATTCAAATTTCAAGAAGGTCTTCATGATGACATTTACTTTATTTATTTGAAATGGGTTTTGCAACTTTGCCCCTTGTACAATTAACTTCTCAGGTTTATCCTTCAATTTTTTTACAATGCATGATCTTCAAAAGACTAGATGAACAAACACAAATTTTCTCTTACATTACATGCTTTTAATTCTCTATTGCACCATTACCCTTTATGAGTGTATGAGCATGTGAATTTTGTCTGGTTGTTTTGTTTGCTAAAATAAAAATTAGTGTCAAATAATAAACACAATAAACATCAATGGAACTAGCCATTATTCATGAACATAATCGCACACAAGGACAACATGTTCCTTAAACCTCCTTATTCAATTTCAATCCAAATCTAAGTCTAAGACAATTAGCGAAATGATATTTTGATCTTATTACAACATTCTTCTTACAATGATAATGACTGACTAAATATAAAATCAACTATTTTACTCCTTAAAAATATCACCAAGCTCTTTCTATAGAAGAAAATATTTGTGTGCTCTTGCCAAACTTAAAAAATAATAAAGCTCATTTAAAAAAAGTTGAGCATACTCCCATCCTTTAAAATACACATCAATCCTTATATCTCCTCCTTTATATAAAGGGCACAAAATTGTTTATGTCTTACAAAAGAACATAAATATGTTCTTGTTTCCTTTTTTTAAGGATACTTTCAACTTTAAATATTATAAATTACCACTCCTTACCCTTATACCCCAACTTGCTTTTTAATAGCATAAACTATTACATATTCCCAAAAAGTATTTTCCCACTTGCTCTTTAATAGCATAAACTATTACATATTCCCAAAAAGTATTTTGCCACGTGAATATCATATATGAGCTTTACTTTTGTTAAATATGGCTTGTAGATAAAATGCTATGCCACTAAAACTATGCATAGAACTTATAAAGAGTGGAATTTTCAATACCCCTCAAGTCTCTCATGGCATTGGCGTTGGCGTCCAAAAATAGATAAAGAATACCTTCGGAGGCAGCGGCATCAACAAGAAAAATTAATTAGCAGATCTGATATCCAATGCCCATTCCTGATATTTCCTTTGGCATATGTGTAATGGCTTCAACTAATTTATCCTCATATAGATAGCATGGCTTTTGTTTTTTTTCATAATTGTTGGATTCTCTTTCTCCACGCACATCTTGGCATCATCATCTCAACTCATATTTAGACCAACGACGCTCTGAATTATCACTCACTCTTCACCATGGCTCTGATATTAATATGGAAGAAATTGAAGATATTGTATTTGTTTTAATGATACAAATATATAATATAATAATGAAACTATTTTAATTGTTCTCACCTAAATATGTCATCAAGAGATAAAGTAAGAGGAGGCAAAGTAGAAATCTAGAAACTCACTTAGGATAACAACTATATCCTAATTATGTGAAATACATAAAGGTGATATACTATAATTTAATGATTGTATATGAGTAAGAGACTAACATGCATGAGCACTCGCCAACTCACTAAAAATTGCAACCATGTCCTCTTCCATTGGCTTGATCCCTATCTTCCATGGTTGAATCAACATGGGTTCGAGGTTGTGTGGATTTTCCATTGGATCAAACTAGATTTGTTGTCCCTTCGATGGATCATCCATAAAATCAATGAGGTCTTCCTCCATAAATGTAGAATATGATCAAATTTATAGACTCATAGCTTGAAAAAACTAGCTAAAAAAAACCCTTCATCCCATGAAAACCCTAGCCATGGCTCCAAACCATTCAATCCTCAATAATTTTTTCAATCCAGTAGAAATGTTCATGAGTTTATTCACAATAAGTTACATGAGCCCACACTTTTTCTAAAGAAAAGTTGTGGACACTGCATCTTTCATGAGTTCTTTATTTCTTTGCTTATAGTTTAACAATGACATAGTACAAACATGCCACTTTTGAGCTCGAGTAAACACAACATTCATTGTTCAATGGAATCCTTCAAAAACCTAATACTCCACTACTTTGTAGAGATGCTCAAGAAATTAATCTAAATAAATAAGTAAAAGAAATTGTTCCTTTTCACTCTGCTTTCGAAATTAATCTAAATAAATAAGTAGAAAAAGTTGTTCCTTTTCACTGTGCTTTCACTTGGACTTTTATTTGCATGTTCTTGTGATCATATCGAGTTTCACCTTAAACACTTACTCTCTCCCTCGTAGCCAAACCTATAGTGATGGAATTTTTCTCCACAATCACCTTAACCTCCTATTGAAATAATCTCAAGATGAACATAGGATCTATTGAGAGAAGGACGCTATTATTCGGGACTTCATTTGTTGTGAAACAAAGTCATTAGGTCATCCATAGGAGTTTGATAGCACATATGTTCGAATACATTCCCCCTTTGGAGACCTACATAGACCCATTTGGGGACTTGGTTACACTAGTATTAATAGATCTATTCCATTATGGGCGGATCTGAAGTAATCTAAGTAGAACTTCCTCTGGTGCTAGCCACCTCATTAACCAGTTGAATGTTCAATAAATGTCATACACAATGCTACATGTATTATAATATAACAAAAGTCCATGCCATTTAGAGATGAAAGGAAAATACATATATAATAGGAGGTTTTCTTTACATTAACAAAGTAAAAGTGTCCTTCACATAGCAAGAAAGTAAAAGTCTAGATTATAATTGGTTAAAGTTTCCATGAATGTTATATGCCATTTATACATGTATTATTGATATAATAAAAGTCCATGTTATTTAGAGATGAAATAATATGTATACAATAGTTTTCTTTAGAGAGTAACAAAGTAAAAGAGAGAATAATTGATTGAAGGTTCAATGAATGTCAAATATCACTTATGCATATATTATCAATATAATAAAATAAAAGTCCATGTTATTTAGAGATAAAAAATTGTAGTTCATATTTTTATGTGAATGACACATTGGTTTAATAATGGATTATTAAAACGATAAGAATACAATAAAACATTATTTTTTAAAGAGATACATACAAATATATATATATGCATTTGTATGTGTGAGACATATATCAATGTAGGTCGATCTTAATCAAATTTATCAATATGTGAGAGGGATCAAATATCTTGAGAAATAATTTTTTTGATTGTTTAAGCTGAATTTTGTAGTGGTACACAACTCAATAGAACTTAAAATTTATTAAGACATGGATACGTAAAAATAAGATTTTGATTATTCTTAAAATGTCAGGATGTCATTACTTTGGAGATTTGTGGTTTTTTTAACTGGATTAGTACTATCAACGTTCAAGGATAAATTGAATTCAAAGTAGCAACTTTTTATTGGTAAGAGATATAAATTATATTGTTTTAGTGTTTAAATTTAGAAACCCATTTCTCCCTCTCTTTTTTATCCCCAATTTTGACCATAAAAAATGTTTTATTTGACATTGCAATTTAAACAAAAACTTTTTCTTTATAACTAGCATTTAAATGTATGTTTTTTGCTAAATGTTTAAAAGTAGTGTTATTTAGATACAACTATTAGAAAAAGAAAATGTTGATACTTTATAACTAAGAAGATTCAAAATGTTAAAAAACTACCTATAAAAAGGGCATAGCACCACTTTTTGAAATGGAGGTAGAAACAATCACTAAATGCAATCTATAAAAAATGAAAACTTTGAAGATCTCTCATCAAGTTGGTAACTATGTTATAAGCATGAGTATGCCATTGACGAGACTTGAACCTTGGCGGGGGCTATATTAACTACCCACTATCAATGATCCAACATGGTACCATTAACAATAAGGGTGTCTTTGAAAGATGGTGGCTTTCTCTTATCAACTCTTGTATATTTTGAAATTAGGAGCTCTATTTTGTGTTTATATTGCCTCCATGCATATTAAGCACTAGATGAAGATCGCCCCCTCAATATATTACAATTACAAAACCTACAATCATATGCTAAATATTGGTTGGCAAAGAGTAGCCTTTGTAGAGAATGTGAATCCCCTACCTAATTTGAATATTCTCCTCAACAACTCAAATAAAATTCATATTCACCACTCCAATAGTGAGTGTTCTCCCATATAGAAACTTCACAAAGATAAGAAAGACTCCCTTTAGTTCAAATTTTCTTTCAAGAGTTTTGACAAACATGCTATAAATAACCTCCTACTCTTAGCCATGAAGCAAGGTTTTTGACAATAGTTTGTCAACAACCTCTTACTATCAACCTTCCATACATGTATTCCTTAAAGAAATGACACCTTAATGACGAGATTAAGCAAAATTGTGCTCTTAGCATGAGAAGCAAGTAGATCAAGGCATTGCAAGGTAAGTTGAAACTTACTGGCCTTGGTAAATTTGTCAATGGAAGGGTTAATGTCCATTGGGTGGGTAGTGGAATGTTGGTAGCTCTCTTCAACAAGGCTTTGGTCATGAAATACACACAATGTTTGTGAAAGAACAAATAATAGATCCCTCTGAAGCTGTTGTTAGAGCCTTTAGCAGAAAGGTGGTCAACTAAGTGCTTGAGATTAGTGGTCATGGATATGTGGACTATTTTGAAAATCATCATAGTTTCCTTCTCATGCAAGGGCCTCAAAAACACTAAAGAACCCTAGAAATTCAATACCTCTAATGTAAATCATTGTTTAAACTTTACTTATAATCTTATTTAGCAATTTAATTTTCATTTACAACAATGTTCTCTATTTTATTATTACTTTACTTGCATAAGAGTGAAGTGTTCATCTCAAATTATGGATTTTTATCACAATCTTAACAATGTTGTAAATTATTTAAACTTTAAATAATTTAATATTTTTAAAATGATGAAAATACTCCACTAAAATGTAATATTAATAAAATGGGCTTAATGATTAATAATAAGTGTTTCCTCATAAGAAATCACAGGTTCAAATCTAGAGTATGATATGTACACCTCCATAGATTAAACCATGTTTCCTTGTCCCACAAGCAAGTACTCCCCTACTTCTAATAAGAGCATGACTCACAAAATCTAGAGTATGATATGTACAACTTAGCAGAGTAAACCTTGCTCCCTTGTCCCACAAGCAAGTACTCTCCTACTTCTAATAAGTGCAACTGCAGTGGCGAAATCCCTGTCGATATGCCATTTGCATTATGTTGCATGAGAAATGATATATTGATTTGCTTGAAACTGAACATGAGCGAAGGCCTAGGAGGAAAAAACCAATAAACATGAGATATATTCTATGAAAACATGAGTATCCATTGCACATTGTCATACAATGTAAATGTTTCATGAAGTTAAAAAATGAATGGTGTGTGGCCACTTTTATGCCGAGATATCAGAATCATGGGGTATCGATGTCTATGTGTACATGATTGTGTTCAGAAGGCGGGTCTCCATCAAGATGGTAGCACATGTGGCCAACACCCTGATTCGTTGGTGGGTCAGTATCAAGGATACGAGAAATGTTCCTGGGCATGGTTCCAATTACCAGAGGTGTCATTATGTGATTAGCCTACCTGATGTTGCATGGGACAGTTTGTGACAATGCCACATGTCGGGGTTTCATTGATGCCATTGGATCAGATGTTGTTGTTCGAAGGTATAAGCAGGTCAATGATGCAGTTTCATGGGTGGATCTATTTGTGATTAGCGTAATCGGCGTGGCTTGAACACGTGTCCCATATGATGGTATTTGGCATCAATTCTGACCTGTGATGTATCCAAAGCTTATTTGAAAAAATCATAAAGAAAAAAAATTGTGGTTTTTTTGTGGTTTACAAATAGTCCAAGTGTTCGGTAAGATATAACAACACCGTTGCGAGCCGAGTCCTTTGCGAAGCAAGTTCCTCTATGGGTAACTGAAACTGCATTAACTGTTTTTTTTTTCGTTATTAAAATGGAATTTTTCCAACATAGTAAAAGTAAGAAAAATTTAAATGTCGAGGAGGAGGATTTAGTGGACAAAGACAATGATATCTTTTATCTGGTCCTATGTTTTGATTCTTTAGAATTATACAAGGATGCTATGTAGAATTCTAGAGATCTAGTCGATCATTATCATGAGTGGGAATGCAATTTAGAAAAAAATTTGGTTCCACAAGTCTATGACTTTCCCGAGTTCGTGGTTTGGTGTGCCTCAAAGTATATTCCCTCTAAAAGAGCTATAATTTCCACAGATGGGTCTGTACTCATTGAAGTGACAACTGAATCCATTGTTGAAATGTTAAGGTGGCCATTATACCCTCAGAGTGAAGTGTTAAATGAGTTTATATTAGCCAAATGTTTCAGAGAGTTGAAACTTGATGACATAGTGGTTCTCTTACAATCTTATATGTGCAAGAATTTTGATGTTCCTGAGGATAACGTTATTCTTGAATATAGCCCGTTTCCTAAAATTTCAAGAAAAAATATTTCCATGATCTGTACAAATTTGGGAAAAGATAATGACCTTGTGTTTGATGAGTTTGTGATAGGGGTTATGGCCTCAATTTGTGTATTTGCGGTGAAAACCTTGACGAAATTCAATTGAAACCAATTTTTAGCTGATCAAATTCATTATCAATTGTCAAAATTTGAGTCTCTTAGAAGTTCCAGATACCAATATTACCTTGTTCATTTGTTCTTGTTTTTTCAAGCCACTCATTTTGCATCTCTTGGATTAAGAGTTAAATATGAGATTGGTAAGCCGGTCTCAGTGATTCATTCGACTAGTCTGATTAAGAAGAGGCGTCTGAATGTTGGATTCTCAAAGTATATTGACCTGTTTATTTCCAAATCTTACGAGGTGATATATAATGAAATCCCCCCCATAATATTTTTTGAATGCAAAAAATTATTACATATTAGCCCAGATAAGAGAGTAGGAGACTGGTATATATTTGAGAATTACAGTAAAATCATAGTATATGGATGTGAAATTCGACCTTTTCTTTTACCTATTTTCTTGACTCCCAGAATATTTGCACTTGAATACATTAAACACAGATTGAATTCAAATGATGTTCATTTTGTATCAAGAAAATATAAGGCTACTTTCAAATTGAAAAAAGAGGTACGACCTTTTATTGTCAATTCCAAATCAACATTGCAAGTAGCAACAAAGGTTCTCTCAGATAAGGGATTTCAAGAAGGAGAAACATGGATATATGGACTTCATGCTATGATTTTACATGGTCAGACTCCTTATCATCATGAGTGAAAAGCAGAGGTGGAGCGGCTAGCAAACCAAAACAGCTGGAAAGATGTGCAAAATATCTTGCAAGTCCATGGTAAAACATCAGTAACTCCAGTAACAAAGACTTTGAAGAAGTTTGAGGGGATACACAAGAGAAAGAATACATAGTCAATTTCAAAGGATTCAGAAACAGAGGAAGACAAGTTGACAAAAAGGCAAAAGACAAAGGTTCTTGATGAAGAGAAAGAGAAAGATTTACATGAAGAAGTAGTACCAGTGGACAAAGAACCTATTATAGTTGTGGAAGTGTTATCATTAGAGACGCTCAACAATACGGAGGGTCAGAATGAAATAATGTCTTCAACTACAGATCAATCAAATCATATTGTTTTTGTTAATCAATTCAAGGATATCAGAAAAACGAGTTCAAAGATGAGGCAAAACATTATTCCCAAAATTTTTGATCAAGGAGGATCGCAGACAATGATGCAATCTGTTGTTGATTATGAAAAAGGTAAGTTGAATATAGCAGTGATGGAGCCAAAACAACAGAAGAAAGTGACAAAGGTGTCTATTGATATCAATTCAGTGTATCCACTGGACAAAATGGATCTGCATAGACAAACTGGATACATGTTGAATAGAGTTGTGATGATTTCCAATTTGGGAATAAAGAAGCTGCAAGTTATAAATGAGAAGCTTAAAAATGAGAAGTTGGCAAATAGAAGCAGGTAAATAAGAGTGGAGGAATTAGAACAATGGGTTATCAACTTGGGAGCCAATCCAAAGGACGTGGCATGTGTGCAATACCTAGTGAAAACTAAAGAAACAAATATCCACGCACTGAAAAGAGGGCTTAAAATCCCTTAAATCGAACATGTCCATACTCTAGAGTTGCAGGCTATCCAAGCAGAAAAGGCTTAACTCATGAAGAAAATGGTGCAAATGGAAGAAGAGATGGAGTTGCAACAAAATAAGATTGAACTTTTAAAGGAAGGATGTACTTCATCATGTGCAACACCATAAGCAAATCCAACAGATGGATTGTCAAAAGCACTGGTAGACTTGGATCTAAAGGGAGATGAAATTGAAAAATTGAAGAGAACAGTTGCAACACATGGTGAGGAGATGAAGGACAAGGATAAATTCATTATAGAATATGAAAATCTAAAAGCTAAGATGTGTATAGACATCGAACAATTGAAGAACAAATTGTCTGGCAAATGTTATTTGGTAGGGGATAGACACATCATCTAGGATGAAATCATAAATAAAGTTGGAAAGATATGGAATTATTTCAAGATAATTGATGATGAAATGTTGTTAACAGATGAAGCAGGTGAAGTTATAAAGAAATCATTTGAGGAATTAGGAACACAACCAGAGGTTGCTAGCCAGATTATTAAGTTCCTAAATTCCAATTCCACTGAAGCATTAAAAATCAAAGGTGTGAAAGATAGAACCACAATGGTTATGGAGGTCGAAAATATTTTTACAAAAAGGAATTTATTTTTATTGCTGAGAACAAATGCTTAATGGTGAGGGAAAACATTGACTATTTCAAAAATAGATTTGAAAACCTAGTAAAGATGGGGTTACCTTAAGCTTTGAATGACAAAGGAAGGTTGTTATCATGTGAAAGTTACAGAAAGAGTTTGTTCATAGCGAGACAGAACGAGAGAAAGTTCCAAGGTATGGTTGAGAGTATAAGAGGGAAAACTATTGTGGATGTGCTGAGACATGATTTCTACATTATCTGGAAAAATTAAAAATCTATTTTCAAAGGCTCCTACATATTAGAGATACATTAAGCTAGATATTGCATTGAGACTGATGAGGTTATTCCAATATCCGTAAAGGGAAACATGGAGACTTCTCATCCAGTTGTTGAGTGAACGACTTCATGTTTTTTAAAGAGTTAGCTTTCATTTTGTTATAACTACTCCATTCGAATGAAATGTTCATAGGCATATTTCTGTATAGGTTTTGTTCAAGAAAATGAAAATTGTGCTTCATGAAGTAATGAAAAGATATGATGGTAATAAAGGAGAAATTTGAATGTTGCATTTTGTTAAATGTAATCTCCAGTTATTAATCTCGTTTCCAACTCATTAAGTCAATTCCAGTTAGCGATAGTTGAACATTTGTTTAGTTAATGACATTATCAGTTTGATTGGAGATGCATTTGATCCTCATTGTATGGTTGTATTTATTTAATAGTTAGGTAGGTATTGAAACGTTGATCTGGTGTATTTCTCCCGTGAATCAATTTTTGTTCATTGTATCTATTATGCCTTTATCTCTGAACTTTGACATGTTTCCATGCATGGGAAAACAATTGGCAAAGAATGTGCAGAAATGGTGTGATCAAATATCCAATTGTTATCACGTCACAAAAATAATTCAAACAACTTGAGAACTGGTAACATAGGTGTATGTTAGTTTTAATTTAGCAAATACGTAGCAAGAAAAAAAAGCAATTGGCATATTCATATTCATTAACGTAAATTAGACTTATGCATATTAGTAAGAGGTACACCAAATAGTTGTTGAACAATTGTCAATATAGAAACTCCTGTTCAATTCCACATGATCTATTATCAAATTCATTTAAAGAGTGAACAATAAAATTTTCTGAAAATTCTAACAAGAGTGCAGAAACACAGAATATAAAGCACATATCCATAAATAAACCTGACAAAAGAGAACAATGGGTTTCAAAAATGAACATTGCATTAGTGTAGAATAATAATACTAAAACCAGTCAAACATGATACAATCGCTACAATTCCAGGTTCTCAAAACTTAACACATTAAGGATTTTACAACAATGCATATATCATTCTCTCTAGAAACTTCAATGTTGTTTTTATCTACATAATTAAAACAAATAGGAGTGTACATGAAAAATTCTATAACTGGTTCCTGGCTTCGGTGGAATCAATAGGCACAACTATCTGAAATTGATTTGATAAATGATACCAAGGAGATATATTCTGGTGAACTCCAATAACAATTGTGCTGAATTTTTCCGGTTGCATTTGTCCTTGGTTTTTCCATAAGGAAACTCTCTCTATTGGCCCTTGGTTATGGAAGGAAGCGAAGATTAAGGAAAGAAGTGTGAAGTATGAACTGCGCAGAAAGCACATTGACTAAGATTGGGTCGAAGTGGCCAAAGAAGCAGAAAAGAAGGAGCGAAGTAAGAGAAAGCGAGTCGTTGAACGAGAAGACCGAGGAAGACATATCAGCACGGAAGATGGATCATGGACAACTCGACAAGCGGAAAAATCCATCAACGAGTGCTTGGAGCACCTCATGGGAAAGAAGGAAAGACAAGTTGGCGAAGCCCTGAAAACGCAGGTTAAGTTGACCTAGGATTTTAGACACCTAGGGTTTTAGCATTTTAGGGTTTTAGACACCTAGGTTTCAACCTAAGGTTGTTCGAGAGTCATTGTAATGTATAAATAAAGGTCAAGAGGACCTAGGATGGGTTCGATTATGTAATGAGTGATTATTGTTGTTGAGAGAGAGAAGTGTTGTGTGAGAGAGCATTATGTGTTGTAAGATCTTCAGCTGGGTGTGAAGATCAACCCTGCAACTGGGTGTGCAGAGAGGGGAGAGAGAGAAAGAGAGAGAGATATATGTAAGCTAAGTGCGCAGATAGAACTGTATGTTTTCACATAATATATCAGGAAGCACAGTTCTGTGGACGTAGCCCTAGGGAGAGGGTGAACCATGTATATCTTGTTGTTTTGTGTGATTGATGTTGTGTTCTTTTGCTTCTGTTATTATGTTATTGTATCATTGTATCAGATCTGAACTATAGTTCACGCAGTAGGCTTAAAGGATATAAAGAGTAACTGGGTTGCTATGTGTTAGTGTTTTGGGTCCACTTTGCATTTCCTCCGATTGTAGACACTTGTGTCCTGCAACCCCCTATCGCTACTTTGGGTGAGACTGCATCTGCTTCGCAGTTGTTGCCGAAAGGGCTAGTAGTTAGGGCTTGTTGGTGCGTTGTTAGAGTTGAACCCTGGGTCTGCCCCTATGCCAACAAATGGTTCCATTGTCGGGACCAGGATCTTCTTGAGGGAATGTCAAGGTGGTTTCCATTGAAGACATAGATTCAGAAGTGGATAGAAGAACAAGAAAAGGACTTCGCTGAAGCTCAGAACAAGAACCTTAATCTTAGTACAGAGGATTGGTTGGGAAGGTATATCTTTACCGATATACACAATATCTTCTTTGGAGGAATCCATCAGGAGCTATACGAGTGGCTAGCCAGATTAGCAGATACCCAGTTTGAAATCAGACTCAGACCACCTGTGGTTTGGATGTTGGTACTGATAAAGAAGGTCAAGAGAGTTGATAACACCATGTCAAGAGCACTCGATCACTGGTTTGATAGTACCATTGGAGGGTACATTATTGAGTTTTCTATTGACAGAGTAGAATTATATAGCTAGGCAGAGAGATATTTCTTTAAGGGACCTAGAGGAAAATTTTTACATTTTATGAAGTTGTAGATCAAAATGATATTGCATGAGAAGAACATCTTAAGGATACAATAATCGGTTGGACTAAAGAGATAATGTTCAAGAACTCAGATAACGACAACGACACAGAGGTTGGACACACGTGCAGTGGGAGATCATTTAGAGAAGTTCCTTTGGTGAACTTGTTTGAGCAGAGTCATGAGCCACTGGCATAAGATGAAGGATTCCATGGTGGAGAAGAAGAAGAGTTGGTGAACGAGGAACATTCAGAGTCCGCTGGGGAAGAAGAAGGGGATACTGAAGAACCTCGCCGAGAAGAGTCAGAAACTTTAGGAACTGCGCAGACTATTGAAGTAAGTACTATTACTCCTCATGTTGTTTTAGCAGCATTAAGTAACCAAAGTAACCTAAGTTATCAGAGCACTCGGAGCACTGGTACAAGTGGTTCAGTGCATACTCAGTTAATAAACCTAGGAAGATCTATGGCAGATGAGATGAGGTTACCCACCTTTAGGGGAGATGGATCTGAAGATCATGATCAACATTGGTTCTTATGCGAAGCTGTAAGGCATATTAAGAATGTCACTGACGAAGCTGTTAAGAGAGATCAGTTTAGTACTACCCTGAGAGACCGCGCACTGAGCTAGTACATGAAATTTGTCCAAGGAGTTTTACGGCCTAAAACGCTAAATGAAATTAAGACTGCGTTGATTACCGAATTCAAGAAACCCAAGTAAGAGTCGTAGTGCATTACAGAGCTGAAGGAAATCAAGCAGAGAGTAGCTGAACCTGTTTGGGAGTTTGATCAGAGGTTTAAGACCCTAACAGGTCATTTGAGTTTTTAGATTCCAAATGAACAAAATAAAGAATGGTTCATTGCTTCCCTCTTGCCACACATTAGAGTCCCTCTGATGCAATAGAAGATCGCTTCGCAGGTTGAGGCGTTGGAGATCACCATGAAACTAGAATCAACCCCTATGGGAGAGTCCAGCTCGGGTATGAGTCAAATTTTGAGTCAACTAACTAGCTTATCGTTGCAGGTCGAGGATATGAAGAAAGATAAGGGAAAATATAAAATAGAAGATATCTGGTGTATCAGATGCAAATTAGAGGGCCACGACAAGGAGCACTATCCTCTATTTCATGAGTACTTGGCTTCAAGAGCTCCGAGCCCTTTGAAACAGGTTACTCTACCTTGGTATGAGGTATGTAGAAATAGACATTTCCCTGGTCATCCAAATGGATATCGGTGGCCACCCACCTTTTCCAACTGGCTCAAAACAGTGTTCTGGCAATTTTGGCAATTTACTATTTTTAGCAGTTTTAACTTCCGAGGCCATTTTGAGGGCTTAAATGAAGGTTTTTCAGAATCCAGCTTCTCAAAGATATCCAAAGGCATGATTGGGACCCCAAAATGAATCTCCTCGACGATACCTTTCCAACAGGCTATCATGCGCCTAAAACAAAGATCATATGCAAAAGTTACGACCCTGAGAAGTTGATGTACTGACTTACCCAAACGGGGCCCACATGACTTTTGGTGCTTCATCTCCTAAGGTTAGGTTTTTGGATGTCTAGGGTTTTGGGCATTCCTGTTTATTGTAAAAAGGCCTTCAGAGACTCATTGTAATCATCTTCTTGCGAATGCGAGTAGCCGTCACATCTCTTCTCAGAGATAAGCTGCCACCATTCTAGTGAGTCTTTCACTCTGTATTTTTACAGTCTCTGTACATTTCTTTCATTAATAGAAATAGGGTATTATTGTATATCTGTGTTTATGGTTGCATCTCCGATACATTTATGTTATATTATTGAATATATGTGATATGTCTATGCATTTCTTTATTATATCTCCGCTCTCATTTCGTGCCGAAAATAATCCGGATCACCTAGTGAATGTTATTACATGCAAAAATATGTCCAGACACCTACCAACCTTTACTGCACATTCTGTAAATTTGTGGGGCATGATGAGAAATATTGTAGGGCTTATGACCTCTTGCATGAAAGATCAAGAGACACATATATAATTCAAGGTGAAGTACAACAAGAATGAAATACTATGTAGTTTAACTCCCCAGGAAGAGGAAACTTCAACCCTCGCGGTGGATTCAGAGGAAGAGGAAGAGGAGAAGGTATGGGTCAAGGTCAAGGTCAAATCATTTGTTATAATTGCACACAGCCAAGACATTTGGCAAGGGACTGTCATAACCCTTATACCACTTGCAACTACTGCAACTCATTTGAACATGTTATTGAAGATTGTCCTGTGTTGTTAGCCAAACTTCAAGAGAGACGAGGAGGAAACCCAAAAGTACAATTAATCTCAACAGAACCTCGTGGAGAGGATCCTAGAGTCATTGTTATCACTAGAGTAGGCGTTTCTACATGAGAAGACAGGGTGAATCCATCAAATATTACAAAAGAATCAGGGGTCAGAAGAGTTGCAGAGAAGACACAAGAGTTTGATTTGAGGAAATAAAAGCAAACGTTTGAAGAAGCAAGAAGAGAATTTGGAGGAGATTAGGTTTCTTCATCAAAGGCACAACCATAAGTGAGAGAATGTGGGATGCCCCTAGAATTCGATCAGTCTGCATCACCGGGAGAAGGAAAAGAGGTAAGGAAGCTTGTTAGTTTCTTGTATACATTCATTGATTTGATTAAGGATGAAAGAGCCATACAAGAACTACAACACTTGATCCGACAATATGAACCAAGGAAGGTAGAGCCTCTGCTGAATAAAGTAGTACATCAAGTATCCAAAAAGAGAAGGACAAATAAGGAACTACACCTTAATGCTCAGATTGGAGATTATGATATAGATTATGTGGTCCTCGACTTAGGATCATAAGTCAATGTTATGACGAAGAAGACCTGGGCACTGATGGGAAAACCTAAGTTAATTTATTCCCCTATCAGGCTTAGGATGGCTAATCAATAGGCAGTAAGCCCCTTTGGGAGACTGGAGCATGTCCCTGTGGACATAGATGGGGTAAGGACATTTGTGGACTTTGAGGTGATTGAGATAGTTGATGATAGTTGTCCTTATCTTGTGCTGTTAGGAATTGATTGGGATTTCAACAATTCCATTGTTGTTGACTTAAAGAAAAGAAGAATGAGATTTGAAGGTGATGGCCTTAGGGTCATTGCACCTCTGGATCCCGATGAAGGTCGAAGATACACATAACCCATCAGAGAAGAAGACCGTGCATATGAGCTAGAGAATATATATATATTGAAAACGAGACAACAAGATTACATTAACCCTACAATAGATGGGAATTTAAGCTAGTGAAGTGACAACGCATGCTCATCGGACTCAGAAGAAGAACTGGATAATTGGTAGAACAAAATGTATGAAGTTTTTGCGCGAAGGTGTGCTAGATTGACCAAGGAAGTTCGCTGGATTGGCACAGAACTAAGCAATCTGCCCACATTTGATGGTTTAAATCATTTAGAAACATTCTTATCAGATTTTGAAGAAATTGTACCAGTACAACAAAGATTGTTGGCACTGGATGAGGCTTCGAAAGCAACACCAACAAGATGGTGGGGGACACATAAAAAGAACATCGCGGACTAGATGCAATGTCACACTTTGATGGCAGTGCACTTTTCAGAACAAGTAGAAGGATGTGAAGTTTGATACACAGGTCAAAGCTGTCCGAAGGACCATGTGCAAGGTTGTGAGGAGGGATGGATAAACATTCCTCAAGAATAGTGGGTGCATAAGTTCATCAACACTCTGAACACAACGCCTATCAATTGATATCTTCAAGTAGAACCGCACCTCACCACTTCAGATTGGTACAATATGACTCAGAACTTTGTAGCTACATTTTTATTTGAAATCTAGTACCCTTCAGTAGATCAAGATCTACAAGTTGTAAGATAGAAAGTCTTTGAGGATGCACCTAACCTCCCTATTGAGCAAGAAGAGGATGAATGGACTGCACCTCTTCAGAAATTGCAAGGATGTTACAATATCAATGTTGATGAAGATGATGATCCTAGGAATGTGAACATCGCAAAAATAGAAGGACAGGGAGACGTAGAAGGATCGGGAGTCGAACTACCTTTCATTGGACAACTGATCAAAATCAAGAAAGTTAATATTGGAACGGAGCAAGCACCTAAGCTTGCTAATGTTGGAGATTACTGGGATGATGCCACCATTGATAAGATCACAAAACTACTGCATGAATATCATGACTTGTTCCCAACCAAGTTCACTGATATGAAGGACATTAAAGGGCCCATGGGAGAGATGAAGATCCCCTTGAAGCCAAATGACAGGCTAGTTAAACAGAGACCCTACAAATTGAATCCCAAATATAAGCAGAAAGTTAAGATTGAATTAGAGAGGATGTTGGAAGTAAGAATCATAGAACCTGTTGAAGAGTCATAATGGATTAGCCCTATGGTGGTACAAGATAAGAAGATAGGAGAGATCAAGATCTGTGTAGATCTCAGGAAGCTGAATGATGCTTGTTTGCATGGCCCATTCCCTACACCTTTCACTGACGAAGTGTTAGATAATGTAGGAGGTCAAGAAGTTTACTCCTTCACAGATGGATTTTCAGGTTATCACCAGATCAGGATTTCCCAGGAAGATCACCATAAGACCACATTTGCAACAGAATGGGGATCCTACCAGTACACAGTGATGCCTTTTGGATTGAAGAATGCACTAGCCATATTTTCTAGGGTGGTGGTCGAAGCATTCAAAGATTTTTTACATAAATGTTTGGAAGCATATTTTGATGATTGGACTGTTTTTAGCTTATTGCAAAACCATATTGAATGTTTAAGACTAATGTTGGATAAATGCACGAAATGTCAGATTTCCCTGAACTTGAAGAAGTGCATCTTCTTTTCACCCTTTGGAGTGCTGCTAGGACATATTGTGTGTAAGCAGGGGTTGTTGGTAGATCCATCCAAGATTGCCATTATTGTTGATCTACCTCCCCCTACTTCGGTTAGAAAACTGTGCACTGTGCTGGGACATACTGGATACTACAAAAAGTTCATTAAGGGCTATGCACATATTACAACACGTATGGAGAAGTTATTAAAGAAATATTGTCAGTTTCAATGGACAGAAGAATGTCAACAGAGCCTCGACACACTGAAACAAAAAATGGTTATTGCACCTATTCTTGTTTTCCCAGATTGGAGAAAGGAATTTCATGTGCATGTCGATGCTTCATCTATTGCACTAGGAGCAGTGTTAGCACAACCAGGATAAGGAGATATTGACCATATATTAGCCTTTGCTAGCAGGAAGCTATCTACAGCTGAGATAAACTACACTACCACTGAGAGAGAAGGTTTAGTCATGGTGTACGCGCTA
This sequence comes from Picea engelmannii, assembly GCA_009831015.1. Classification (NCBI taxonomy): domain Eukaryota; kingdom Viridiplantae; phylum Streptophyta; class Pinopsida; order Pinales; family Pinaceae; genus Picea; species Picea engelmannii. The sequence continues at coordinate 261,024 of ML778316.1, forward strand.
CAGAAGTTTCGACACTACTTGTTGAGAGGACACTTTAAGATGTTCACTAATCACTCTGTGTTGAAATACCTAGTCAACAAGCCGGTGTTGGGGGGAAGAATATGCAGATGGATACTGTTATTCCAGGAATATGGCTTTGGGATTGTGGTCAAGCCAGGAAGAATGAACAAGGGACGTGACCACTTGTCTAGGTTGAACCATGGAGATGAACCTACCAGTTTAGAGGATACACTACTAGATGCACAGTTGCTGGCCATTAGAAGGGTTAATGATCACTTCGCCGAGATAGTCCAGTTCCTACCAACATGAATGTCACCTTGTGGATATAAAATCATTCAGAAGAAACAATTGGTAGTTTGCGCTGCAGATTTTTCACTTATAGTTGGACAACTATACAAGATGGGACTCGATGAGATATTGAAGAGAGGTGTTATGGAGGTAGAAAGACCATTGATTCTAGAAGAAGCACATGAAGGCATCGCATGAGGACACTACGCAGGAAAAACAACAACGCAGAAGGTTCTTAGAGTTGGCCTCTGGTGGCCTACTTTACATAAAGATGCTAAGGAATACTATAAAGCCTACGATGTATGCCAGAGAGTTGGGAAACCTTCCAGAAGAGATGAGATGCCTTTAGCATCGCAGCTGACCTTACAGGCATTTGAGAAATGGGCTATTGATTTTGTGGGACCTATCAACCCACCAGGAAAGAGCACATGAGCTAGATACATCATCACTGCGATAGAGTATTTGACCAGATGGGCAGAAGCAAGAGTAGTGAAGGACGATAGTGAAACTACAACTGCGCGATTTATATTTGATGATATCATAACCAAGTTTGGATTGCTCGAAGACCCTGATGAGCGATCAAGGCAAGCATTTTATTAATAAGACCATTGAAGCTTTGACTCGGGAATTTGAAGTCCACCATCAGAAGAGTACTCCTTACCATCCATAAGCGAATGGGACGGTTGAAGCTTTCAACAAGATCTTGGAGACAGTGCTAACGAATATTTACAGTGTGAAGAGGGATGATTGGGATTTGAGAGTACCAAAAATGCTATGGGCCTATAGAACTACTTGCAAGAAGTTGACAATGCAGACTCCCTTTAAGTTGGTTTATGTTTTAGAAGCAGTTGTCCCTATGGAATATTTGGTTCCTAGTCTCAGAATTGCAGCATTCACAGATATGGATGACATTGACATTATTCAAGAGAGGCTCGCGCAGTTGGTGGAACTAGAAGAAGATAGATTTATCGCAGGATTTCATCAGCAGGTACAGAAGGAACGAGAAAAGGCCTACCATGACAGACATATCAAGAAGAAACCCTTTAAGCAAGGAGATACAGTGTTGGTATATGACATCAAGTTCATGAAGCATCCAGGGAAATTCAAAACACATTGGCTTGGGCCATTTGAGGTCGCCTATGTTACAGAAGGAGGAGTTGCACAGTTGAATACACTGAATGGAGAGTGGAAGGAAGGTTTAGTGAATGAGAGCTGGTTGAAATTGTACTATGACAACCAGTTGCCTCGCAGCTATCGGTAAAAGAAAAAGGAGAGGGTCTAGGTACCAGGTGCAGTTGAAACTGGGTACCAGACACAGAAAAGACAGTCTGCACAGGGAAGAAAGGGACATAACAAAAAGAACAAGTTTCCCCGCGCAGTCTGAAGTGGAAGTGAAACAGAAGGTTCAGACCTAAAGTGCCTCGGGACGAGTAACATGTGAGTGTTGGGGGCCTGTTGGCCCTTGGTTATGGAAGTAAGTAAAGATTAAGGAAAGAAGCGCGAAGTTCAAACTGCGCGGAAAGTACATTGACTGAGATTGGGTCGAAGTGGCCAAAGAAGCAGAAAAGAATGAGCAAAGTAAGAGAAATCGAGCCGTTGAACAAGAAGACCGAGGAAGACATATCAACAAGGAATTGTACATGGGGAAATTCATATTCTTCAATGATATCTATTGTTGAATCCGATAACACTGAGCAACTTTTACTTCTTTCCTCAATGAGATTGTTTGAAAACAAACAACTTGCTTCCCAAAAATCAAGTGAAGCTTGTATTTCGATTTTTTCTTCTTCAAACATGTTGGCATATTCTGATGGTAAATTGGTGTTCTATGCCTCCCATATTTTCAAATTATCAAAAATAGCCTCGATATATTTTTGGTTTTTATATTGTAACTCGGACTCAACAAAAAACTGCAGGATTTGTTCATGTTGTTCTTTGATCAGATACAATCTTGAATAGAACAACACCTATGAAGATGATAATTTAGCATTAAGTTGTATTGCTTATTTGCTTAGGATTTCTGAACTCTCATTTCTTATTTTTGCCTCTTCTAGTTGAGCAATCAACATATCTATCTGCTTCTGATAATGTTTGTTGATTTTCTCTTTTTCTGTAACAAATGTGACCTGCTCTCTGTCACATTCAATTTTAATTGCATCTATTTTTGTTGTCAACTCTGCAATGATATTCTAAGAAAGATTGTTTGCTTCTGTGATGGCTTTGACTTCAGATTCATGTTGTTGTTGCCAATTGTATTCTTGTATCCTTTGTTGTTCGACAAGTTCCTTTACTTTGTTCTTCTCTTTCTTATCTAGTTGCTTAATCTCATCACATACGATTTATTGGCATTAACAAATGCCCCCAATGCGTCAACAACTTCCTCTGCGGATTCTTCATTGTCTAAATGTGCAACATTCCATAATTGAGTTACTTCTTGTGTGATTTCTTCATGGTGGGTCATTTTCCTCTTTTTTTACCTTCTCTTTTCTATAGTTTTGGTTTTGTCATCAAATGAAGAATTGTCTAAAGACATAACAATATATTGTATAGGAGAAATGCTATCAAGATTGAAAGAACTGGTAACCATGCTTCTTGGAATTGAGGTTATGGGAGTAGTATTGATAGGAACAGTAATCTGGACAAGTGTTGTTTGGGAAAAGTTGATGTTTGTGCTGGTGTTCAATTTTTTGTTTGTCTCAGTCAGTTTGGTAGGATTCTAGGTATTTTTTGTGCTCGAGTCTTCTTTTCCTGTTACAATTTTTTCTTGTGAAGATTTTTCAACTTTTCTTTCTGTTGAAGAAGCACCAGTACCTGGTTTTGTTTCATTTTTATCTTCTTCTTCACTTTCCTCAACTTCTACAATTCCCGACATTCTTTTCTTTCCCTTAAGAAAAAATCTCTTTATGTTAACTTGCCATTCAATAAAGTCCAAGAAATTAGGACTATTTCTTATGGCATCAATTCTTTGTCTTACTTCATGGCAGTGCATTGCCCCTTGAAGAACAAGGTCAAAAGGTTTGTTTTCTTGAATATATGTTTTTCTTTTCACCATAACACAATGTTTTTTGACAAATTCTATTGGATCACATCTCTTAGTAGGTAAACCTCTTTTTGAGCATGTTTTGGATTTGACAAGGTATAAATACCTAGTGAAATCAGGAAATTAGGCCATTGCTTTTTTATTTTTTAGCCAAAGTAACTACAATGCCAATAGTGACAATCTGGTATGCAATTTATTTTAATGCTAGCATGTCTGGGACATACCCGAGCAAGAGATGAAGGGGCCCTTCACAACCAAAGATCTTAATGTATGAAAATTCATCATCTATAAACCAATTATCTATTTCTTTTATGGAATTCATAGGCTCTTGAATGAATCTTGGGGCTAACATGTTTTTCACAAGCAGATGCAACGGGATCATGAAAAAGTTACATATGTCATATAATTGATTTTTGCAATTGATTTCCCACATTTTAGAACAATATAAATGAATTGGTTCCTCAGAGGGAAACCAACTCCAAGCTAAAATATGGAAAAGGGTGACTACACAAACAACATCTACCAAATAGGCAGACATAAAAAACCCTAGACAATATCCTAGAGGAGATTGCTGACACTTTTGTACTTCTTGTTTAATATTGGCAGAAGGTATATGGGCCCAATTGAAAATGTTGCCTACAAGAACTTGGTGGATGAGAGGGACCCAACCCAACTTGAATCTGGATGGATTTTTCTCACCATATAGACGTCAAAGGATTATGGCAACTAACATAGGGAATTTCTCCATTCGAGTGGCAGGATACATTTTGTCACCTATGACTTTGAAATAATCAGGGTCAAACCACCATTCTCTAATCAACTAATCCATTTGTGTCTCCTCCTTTCAACTTTTTCCTTTATGAATTCATTAATGAAATTGTCATCAAGATTGACTGTTAGTTGACTTAACTTATAAACATTATTAACATCTTCATGTCTAAAGGAACCAACAACTTGGCGTGATGAATTAACAAAAATACATATAGAGATATCAGTATGGGATATTATTCATCGTACCATGTCATAATAGGGTGCAATTGCTGGCATGCCAACAATTTTGTGAAGTTGCGATGTTTTAGTTTCAACCAAATCATCGACATCTGATTCATATTCATCACTAAAATCCCCTTGTTCGAAGAATGTGTAAATTTCGCTCCACTCCATACTATTGCTCATGTCGGTCTTGAATGTAGTATCAGAGAAAAATTGTGATTTGACATTATTTTCAGTGTCTTCTTCATTTTCAGTTTGTTGTTTCGCTTTGCTTTTCCGAGTCATCTTTCTCTACATATTGCTACAAATAATCGGTAAGTGTAAGTTTTATTTAAAAGAAACGACTAACAATTCTATATAAAATAAAATAATAAAAAACAACTTCTGATACTAACCTGTTAAACGCAAGCTCATGGAAAATTGTCTAAATTAAGACTTTTGGATTTAAGTAATCAAGATTTCTTAACAATTTGAAACGTTCCTTATTGCGAGGATTTCACAGGATAAATGCGTTAAATCTTGGTACTAAGTTCTTCATTAATTGTCATTAAATTTCCATAAAGTTATGACATAGTTGTAATGGAGGACAAGACAATTACAATTGTCTTAAATTTCAGTTGTCCAAAGACAACCTATTTAGTTGTCAAATTTTCTTTGTAAATGTACCAGAAATTTTGTCCATTGGATCATTGGATGCTTGAATGGTAATCGTTGATGATAGGGTATTATTGGGAAACATGAAAGAATACCATGTATTCAAGATAGCAGATTGCCAAAGAAGTGGGATATCACTAGTGATAATCGGTATGAAGTCCAGATAGGCCGGTATCCGAGAGCAGTGTTCCGGGAGTCAGATTGATCGTGTTTCCTTTTATGGAATAGTGCTAAATATCTGTTGAGAAAAGTCAATCAAATCCTATACCATCCAGGAGTTCAGTTTGCATGAAGTTGTTAGGGGTCAGGTTGTTCGATGCCCACTATGACTAGATCGTGATGCGTGTCTCGTGATTAGAGCATGGACGATCATGTTTTCGTTATTGACCATCTTGGTTGTCAACAAGCATTGATTAATGAACTTTGATCTCGTCCCTCCAATGGACGGTCCGATGGGATGTTTGGCATTGGGAGTTTTCAAATTTTATAGAACAAAGGTGAAGGTCCCAATATCCGATGCCTAGTGGTGATGTGCCCTAGGGTGAAAATGCCACATACCATGACGTGTCACACTAGAAGCAAGCCACATTGAAGCCATCTGTCATACTATGGTGGTGCCATGTGGGATGTTGATGTGGGATATTTGAACACAAATCCAGGGGAATTTGGTTCCACGTTTCATGTGATTTGAGTACCATGTGTCATCCATCTATCAGAGTGGTAGTTTTGTGTGTCGTTTCGGGTGGCTGATGGTGGTACTACCATGTGTCCTAGGTGCCTATTCATCTCAGGTCAGGTGTTCTAGAGCTATGCAAAGTATGGAAGGGTCGATTGTTCAAAAACAGATGTGTCGAGGTCCCGAGATCTTGGGATGACGTCACCTAATCAATAGATAGTGTACATGTGACATTACCTAGATGGACCAGGTGAGCAGTCTATGCTAACATGTACACAATGCCAATCCATGTGGGAGTTCCACATGTCAAGTCGTGATTGTTCCATTTTCCATGCCGATTTGTCACTTTGAGAGGGTGGTGCATGACGTGAAATGAATTCCATGTGTCAGTGAAGGTGCCAATTGATGATAGGGCCACATGTCATGTCAGATGGTTGGTTGTGGTAGAGCCACATGTCTGGTCTGTGTTCATTATATTGTTTTATCTGGTGTTAATGTTCAAAGGTGTAAAAGAACTATAATACCCTCATGGGTCAGTGTCTCGATAGCCAAGTATCATGCCATGGTTAAGACAAGTGTGAGTAGAAGACAAGGTTGTGTTTTATAGGTCCTAGCTCAATAAGGGATTGGACCTTTTGGACTATGTGAAACATGGAACATGTCGCCAATGTATCAATTGCTTGGGGGGGGGCGGGGGGGGGCTTGTGTGGTTAGGTTAACCACAAGTGGAGGGGGCTGCAATACACCGATTTGCGATAGATCATGACAGGTTTAACTCTCGTTAAGTTTCACGAGCCCTCCTTGCTTTGTTAAACTTTGAACATATTGAGGTTGTCGTGATCAAAGGTAGACCGTCGATCTATATTTCCCTTGATATGCAATCCTCATATTTTTCCACAATTTAATACAACAAGAGGTGTGATTTTGGCCACATTGCTTAATTCCAAGTGGATCTACAATTCAATACAAGAGGTTATGCTCGATGCTGACGGGTCAACAACATGTTGCATCGATGTAGTGACATGGATTTAGATGGGATATTTGAACAAAGATCCAGGGGAATTTGGTGCCACGTGTCGGGTGGTCTGACTGCCATATGCCATGCCAGCTGGCAGATTGTCACATTTGTGTGTCTTACTGAGTGCCCGATGGTGCTAACTCCATGTGTACTAGGTGCACGCTCATCTCAGGTCGATTGTTCTAGGGTTATGCAAAGTATGGAAGGGCCAAACGTCTGGGAGGAAATATCTTGACGCCCCAAGATCCTGACATCATGTTAGCCAACCAATGGAAAGTGTACAACTGACAACACCTAGATGAATGAGATGAACACTCTGTGTTGACATGTACACCATGTCAGATGATGAGGGAGATCCATGTGTCAAGGCATGATTGTGCCAGGAGATATGGTGATTTTTGACTTTGAGGGTGTGGTTCGTGACACGATATAAGTGCCACATGCCACCAAAGATAGAAAGTGATGATAGAGACATGTGTCTTGATGGAGGGTGTATGAATTTATACTCCTCCTAGAGTTTCAACTAATAACACTATGAAACAAGCAAGAAGAACTAACAAATTACAGATTTTTCTTACCAATTCCAAGAGAGATGCAATATAAAACCCTAGTTCACCAAACAAATTCCACCACAAAGCAAGAGACTAAGCCTCCAAGAGGTGTGCACCACCTTAACTCCACAAAAATACCAAGAGAGATCACCAAAATACATTTTCACAAGAGAGAGATATCCAAATTGCCCAAAGAGGGAAAAAATTTCAGCCGATAATCCTCTCCAAGATGGGAGAGTTATGATATGAAAATGAAATGAAATGATCTCTATTTATACAAATCCTACTACAATTGTTTGTCCACTTAAAATTAGGGTAAACCAAAGGTTAAGGGGACACCAACCCTTACTTTTCCCTTTTACAATATCAATTCAAATTTAACCCTAAAATGCACATAAGAAACCTTAAAGAAGCATGACATCACCCCTTAGGGCAACGTTTTGGCACTTTTGCATGTTGTTGGAGTGGAAAGTGAAATTCATTGGGCCCTCTAGGGCTTCCCCCTCATGCACTAGGAAATTCTCCTCCAAGTCAAACCCTCATCCATCAAAACGTGCCAAGTGTCAAGCAACAACACCACCACCACCACAACCCTAGCCCTAGGGTGACATCAACCTCCTCAAAAGTGACATTTTAGCCTTAAAAGAAAATCGTTGGTTTGGATAAGGGTTGGTTTATGTCCTCCATGGTATCTCCTCAGGCATCTGAAGGCTAGCATCTTATTTCGGTGTGTGGGCCAGGGTATCCAACCTGCGAGCTTCAAGCCCCAAGGAAGCCCAAGCTAGGCTTGTTCTTCCAAATCTGTCCACCAACTAGGTCCTGCAAAGACAATGAATGCTCCCTACAAGGATCTCAATTCAAATGCATCATGATAAGTAAATCAAATCAATAAAAGAGCCATCCAAGCATATACATCTAAACCACCTCATCAAAATAAACAAGTGCTCAAAGATCCTATGCAATTTGCCAAGTTTAGGTATGGGAGGGTTGACAAAGCGAACTGTTGGGTGAATCGTACCTCAATTTTAGGAGTGTTTTCCAAGAGGGCGCCTCTCTAAGACATGTGGACAAAGTGACATTGATGGGGGGAAGACTCTTGGGCATGGGGTTCTTGACATACAAGGGATCGTAGTGTCTCATCTATGGGTGCCTTTGTAGAGGGTGTGCTACACCTTCATTTTCAATGCAACCTTTTTCCAAACCAATTTATTGCCTTTTGTCCTTTTAAGATGTTTCCAAGTTGAAACCAAGGTGGGGCTTCTACCTAAGAATGAAAAAAAGTGCCCACACATGCTCCTCCTTGGTTGACATTTTGTATTAGTTATTTTTCATGGGTCTCGTTAGTCTTATGAGAGATATTTCATTGTCCTCGGGGTCCCTGGGCGAGCATCTATAAGGTTCATGATTAGATTTTATCTTTTTCCATCTACAAGCCTTTGGGCCTTCAACCCCTTCTTCCCATGAAATGAGGGACAATCCCTTCTTGGGTTAGTACACCCAAAAATCCCAAAAGGTAAGGAGATGAGGGGATGAAGTGTGTAAAGTGACAAGTATGGCTGGGAATGGAATGATGACTCATCAAGAGGATTTCCCAGTGGAAAACTTATCCCTAAGGGTGACCCACTTACTAGGGCACAATGTCAACAACGAAAGTGAAACAAGGCAAATAACATAATTTCCAAGCAAACGTTACATAATAAAAAGTAGTTTTAGATGCAACAAACTCAAATGCCTCAAATATTGAAATGATACTCACCATAATACCTGACTTGTACCTCATGGAGCAAGACCAAATGTGTTTCAGAAGCCAGCTGATGTGGTGGATACCCTCATGATGAACCTGGAACTATGGTGGTGAGGTGGGTCTCTGTCTGTGCAAGTAGACACTGTTGGTCAAGCTGTGTCTCGGTACTCCATGTCTGCAACCTGAGGGCCTCGAGACATCATCTCCTTAGTTATCCCTAGGAGTTGGGTATAGTAGGGCCGATAGTATGGTACATCGGTGTCGTAAGATCGGGTGTCGAGGATATGTCAGGCGAATGAGCAGTCTATGCTGACATGTAGATGACGCTAGTCCACGTGAGAGTTCCACGTGTCAATTTGTGATTGTGACACATGCCATGTTGATTTTTCACTTTGAGAGGGTGGTTTGTGGCAAAAAATGAATTCCACATGTCAGCAAAGGTGCCAGTCGATGATAGGGCCACACGTCATGTCAGATGGTTGGTTGTGGCAGAGCCACATGTCTGGTATGTGCCTTTTAGACCATTCGATCTAGTGTTAATGTTCAAAGGTGTAAAAGAACTATAATACCCTTGTGGGGCAGTGTCTCGATAGAAAAATGTCATGCACAATGTCATGTTTTATAGGTGCTAGCTCAGTGATGGTTGTCCAATGCCCGCTATGACTAGATTGTGATGCATGTCCCATGTTCATAGCATGAACGATCACCTTTTTTTTAACAACCGTGCTGGTTATCGACAGACATCGATCAATGACCTTTGATCTCATCCCTACAATGAATGATCAGATGTGATGTTAGGCATCAGGAGTTTTCGAAGTTTACATATTGCAGATGAAAGTCCTGATATCTGATTCCCGGTGGTGGCATGCCCCACGACAAAAATTCCACGTACCATGACACGTCATGCTAAAAACAAGCCACGTTGAAGCCATGTGTCACACTGTGGCAGTGCCACATGTGATGTTTATCTGGGGTATCTGAACAAAGATCCAGGGGAATTTGGTGCCGTGTGTTGAGTGATTCGAGCACCATGCATCATGTCAGCTGGCAGAGTGGCAGTTTTGTGTGTCTTTCTAGATGGTCGATAGTGGTAGTGCCATGTCCTAGCTACCTGCTCATCCTGGGTTGGGCATTCTGGGGATATGAAAAATATGGAATGGTTGATTTCCCTCTAGTCGATGTCCCGAGGTCCCGAGATCCTAAGATGACGTCAGCCAATAATGAACAATGTAAAGGTGACAACACCTGGATGGACTAGGAAAGCACTTTGTGCTGACATGTACATGATGCTAGTCCACATAGGAGTTCCACGAGTCAAATCATGATTGTGACACATACCATGGTGATTTGTCACTTTGAGGGTGTGGTTCATGATGCAATATGACTTCCACATGTCAATAAAGGTGCCAGGTGATGATAGGGCCATGTGTAATGGGAGGTGGCTGGTTGTGGCAGAGCAATGTGTCTAATCTGTGCTGGTTAGACCATTCGATCTGGTGTTAATGTTCAAAGGTGTAAAAGAACTATAATACGCTCGTGGGATGGTGTTATGGTAGCCAAGTGTCGTGCCATGGTTAAGACAAGTGTGAGTAGAATATAGGGCCGTGTTTTCTAGGTCCCAACTCAGCAAATGATTAGACCTTTTGGACTATGTGAAAGGTGGAACATTTCACCATTGTATTAACTGCGGGGAGGATTTGTGTGGTTAGGTTAACTGCAGGTGGAGGGGGCCATAATCCATTGATTTGCGACAACTCATGACATGTTTAACTCTCGTTGAGTTTCACATCCCCTCCCCACTCTGTTAAACCTTGAACATGCTAAGGTTGTCATGATCAAAGGTAGACCATCGATCTATATTTCCTCTGGTCTGTACTCCTCTTCTTTTGACATGATTTCCTACAACAAGAGGCATGGGTTTGGCCATGTTGCTTTATGCCAAGTGGACCTGCAATTTAGTACAAGAGGTTCTGCTCGATGCTGACGAGCCAACAACATGTTGCATTGACACAGTGACCTAGATACAAAGGAGATATTTGAATAGAGATCTAAGGGAATTTGGTGCCACATGTTGGGTGGTTCGACTGCCATATGTCATGCCAACTGGCAGACTGACATGTTTGCATGTCTTACTGAGTGTCTGATGGTTCTAACGCCACATGTCCTAGGTGCGTGCTCATACTGGGTCGGTTGTTCTGGGGATATGAAAAATATGGAAGGGACGATCGTCCAATAGGAGATGTCCCGAGGTCCCGAGATCCTAACATAATGTCCGCCAAAAAATGGACAATGTACAACTAAGAGCACCTGGATGAACAAGGCGAGCGACGCTCTGTGCTCACATGTACACCACGCCAAACGACAAGGGGAGATACACATGTTAAGGTGTGATTGTGCCATGAGATATGGTGATTTGTGACTTTGAGGGTGTGGTTTGTGATGCGATATAAATGCTACATGCCACCAGATATGGCAGTGGATGATAGTGCCACATGTCATGAATTAATGTATGTGCTTAATATTTATTGCTTATCAGATCCATATAATCAATGCCTTGGCAGTCTAATCACAGTCTGATGCCTCAAAACATGTGTTTGACCTTTTAAATTGATTCACAAATCATTTAAAAAACATTAATTAATAATTTTACAATTATCAGGATTTCAGGCTCTTGAGCCACTGAGTTGTTGCTTTGCATATACATAAACCATGCATCAGAAGGGGGGGCGATAGTCTGGTACACCGGTATCGAGAGATCGGGTATCGAGGCACCAATATACCATTTTCCACTCGATTTCATGACACTGCAGGCCCGATACAATCCATGATCATGATTTAAAGTGCTTTGATGGTAGTGTGCATTTTACGCTTTTTATTTCAATAAATATTGTTTAAAGTTATTTTTAATTTTTTTCTTAAACATCAATGCGTTGACATTTAAAATGTAAAAACTATTATTTGTGGGGGGCTAGCTCATGTTTATAATCCCAATGTAGAGGGGCTCCCACAATTACCACAAGCCAATACGTGTTGCTCTATTTAGACCACATGATGAAATTACCGGGGGGGGGGTAGCTCGTTGATAATCGACACACAAGTTTCTTGTGCACAATAGATATGAACCATAGATTTATTTATTTACAAAATAATTATCGAGATTGCTCTCTTTATAGTGTGCAATATATATTCAAACCATAGATTTATTTATTCACAAAATAAATACAGAGTTTGTTCTGTTTATACTGCTTCAAAATTATAATTTATTTTTACAGATAAATTATATATCTTTACTTATAAAAAAATGTGTAAGTAATATTATTCTGTATAATTAATTATTCAACCGGTATTACATTAATAAAAATATCATTTTCTCCTCACCTTCTTGCCAGAGCCTCTCCAAAAATGCGAGTCGTGTAAATTTACATATGGCAATAAAAAAAATACCTCCAACCCATAAAAATCAAATTCAAAGCCAAACATAGTTTAAATCATAAGCTTTGTGTTGTTTGGTTCAAATTCCATTCCAGAAAACTACAAATATGATTGATTTTGGTATAGGAGGCATTTTCAACGACGCTAAGCTGAAAGGATCCCAAATTTTCCAACTGAATTCTTCAGTCTTAAGCCTCGAGAATGATGATGCAATATCCATATATTTTTTTCCTGGATGTTCATAAAAGTCGAGTACTGTAAATCTAAACACAATAATAATAAGTCTTGCTAACATATAAAAATAACAATTGTAGAAAACAATAGTTTAAAGCATAAACTTTATGTTGTTTGGTTGGAAATAAATTCCAATAACTTTGAATATAATGGATTTTGGTATAGCAAACAATTTCAACAATCAACAATATTGAACATATTTTTTTTCATGATCGTGCTAAAATAGATCTAAACATCAATAATATGCAGTTCATTCATTTAGTGCATGCATATGGCACATGAAATAATAGAATTTAGGTTATGATAAAACTTATTTGTCAATGATGGCTGCCAAATAATATGACCTCTGAAATTAACATGTCCACTTGAATTTGAAACAAATTATGTTAAGCTTCTATTACTTGAGTTTAATAGTCATTGATCCGTATAAGTTAGTTTTCATGTAAGGTTCCTTTAATGCATGCATATTGTATTTCCTTATGTTCTTAAATTTCCACCTTTGGATAACACAATTAATGACCAAATTGAACCAGGATTTCTTAGGACACTTGGTATCTAGAGGATGAAAAGATTCTATATAGCTTTCTTACTTGCCTTCCATATTGTTATAACTATTCCTTTGAAACAAATGTTCATGGACATATTTCTTTGCAATTTTTTCTTAGGAAAATGACAATTTGTACTTGGTGAGAGAATGAAAATATGGCATTGATACAAACATGTAGCATTGTTTCTTGTTTCCTGACTATTGATCATAACATGTCCAACAACATTTTGCAATGAACACATTGTATGAGCTTATAGTTAAAATAAATTTGCAATACAAGATTTTATTTGGCCATACTATCAAAAAAGATTCAACAAGATGAAAAACCATAAACATACAGATTCATTAATTGTTCAACATAGCAACTGCAAGATATGCCCAATAGAAACAAAACTGACTTAGCAACCATAAATACATTATTCCAGTTTTGAGTACAGATAAACTTGCAATGCAAGTTTCTACATGGGAATATTGTCAGAAAACGATTTAATGACAAGTATTACACAGACATATTCATTGTCTGTTGAGAAAAGCTAACGCAATACAGGTACAATCAAAACCAAAATGGCTTACCAACGTAAATTATTTAAAATAATGCTTGTTTTTGTTGGAGTTTACAATTGCCAATGAGGCTAATGTGCAAATATTGATTTCTTATCATATCCATGTAATAAGTGCCTTGTCGGTTTAATCAGTGCCTTGCTTATCAAATCCATGTAGTCAGTGTCGTGATGGCGATGTGCATTTAACACTTTTATTTCAATAAATATTGTTTAAAGTGAGTTTTAATTTTTTTCTTAAACATTAATTTATTGACATTTAAAATGTGAAAAGTGTTATTTACTGGGGGCTAGCTCCCATTTATAATCCCAATGGAGAGGGGTTCCCACAGCCAACACATGCCCCTCTATTTAGACCATGTGATGAAATTGCGGGGGGGGGGGGGTAGCTCATTGATAATCGACGCACAAGTTTCCCATGCGCAATAGATCCGAACCATAGATTTATCTATTTACAAAATAAGTATAAAGATTTCTCTTTTTATAGTGCACAATAGATATGAACCATATATTTATTTATTTACGAAATAAATACAAAGATTGCTCTCTTTATACTGCTTCAAAATTAGAATTTATTTTGTACAGATAAATTATATATCTTTTATTTATAAAAAAATTATGTAAGTAATATTATTTTGTATAATTAATTATTCAACAGTATTACATTAATAAAAATATTGTTTTCTCCTCGGCTTCTTGCCACAGTCTCTCCCAAAATGCGAGTCTTGTAAATTTACATATGGTAATACAATTTTTTTGTCCAACACATGAAAAGCAAAATCAAAGCCAACCATAGTTTAAAGCATAAGCTTTGTGCTATTTGGTTCAAATTCCATTCTAGAAAATTGCAAGTAAGATTGCTTCTGGTATTGGATGCATTTTCAACGATATTAAGCTGAAAGGATCTCAAATTTCCCAACTGAATTCTTCAGTCTTAAGCCTCAAGAATGATGATGCAATATCTATATATTTTTTCCTAGATGTTCATAAAAGCTAAGTACTGTAAATCTAAATACAATAATAGAAAGTCTCGCTAACATATAAAAAATAACAATTGTAGACAACAATAGTTTACAGTATATACTTTGTATTGTTTGGTTGAAAATAAATTCCAATAACTTAGAATATAATGGCTTTTGGTATAGCAACCAGTTTTAACATTCAACAATATTGAGCATTTTTTTTTCATGGATGTAATAAAATAGATATAATCATCAATAATATGCAGGTCATTCCTTTAGTAGATGCTTATGGCAGATGTAATAGTAGAATTTAGGTTATGATAAAACTTATTTGTCAATGATGGCTGCCAAATAATATGACCTCTAAAATTAACACATGTCACCTTGAATTTGAAACATATTATATTAAGCTTCTATTACTTGAGTTTAATAGTCATTGATATGTATAAGTTTGTTTTCGTGTAAGGTTCCTTTAATGCATGCATATTGCATTTCCTTATGTTCTTAAATATCCACCATTGGATAACATAGTTAATGATCAAATTGAACCAGGATTTCTTAGGACACTTGAAATTCATAGGATGAAAAGCTTCCATATAACAGTCTTACTTGACTTCCATATTGTTATAACTATTCCATTGAAACAAATGTTCATGGGCATGTTTCTTTGCAAGTTTCTCTCAGGAAAGTGACAACTTGTCCTTGGTGAGAGAATGAAAAGATGGAATTGATACAAACATGTAGCATTGTTTCATGTCTCCTAACTGTTGATCAAAACATGTCCAACAACATTTTGCAATAAATACATTGTTTGAGCTTACAGTAGAAATAAGATTGCAATACAAGATTCTATGTGGTCATACTGTAAAAAAAGATTCAACAAGATGACAAGCCATAAACATATAGATTCGTTAACTATTTAGCATAGTAACTGGAAGATATGCCCAATAGAAACAAAAACGACTTAGTAGCCATAAAGACATTGTTCTAGTTTTGAGTATAGATAAACTTGAAATGCAAGTTTCTATATGGGCATATTGTCAAAAAACAATTTGATGACAAGTATTACACACACATATTCATTGTCTATTGAGCAAATCTAAAGGTACAATTGAAACCAAAATGGATTACTAACAAAAACTATTTAAAATAACACTTGTTTTTTTGGAATTTACAATTGCCAACGAGGCTAATGCACAAAGATGCTATGTTTCCTCTAAATGCATTATAGGACAATGTAACACCCCTATTTCCCCCAATTTGTAATTAATCATAGAATAGGAATTACCATGCTAATGCATGAGGAAAATGTAAATGTATTATTGTTTGAGTTGCCAATAACTGACTGTGGGGGTGAAGCCTTGAAAGTACTAGCCATGATATCACTAGAGGAAGAATAACCCCAAATCTTCATGATAAGGATAACAAACCTCCTTTGAATCCCAAGGAAAGGAAAGCAGTCAATGAAGAAAGAACGGTGGTTGAATCACCAACCACCCCCCATGAATGGAAACATGGGCTGTCAACCCGAAGTACTGTAGGGACCTGCATACCTGAATTTCCTTCTGACAGAAGGAACATGATAGGTTGACGAAACCGTCCAAGGTAAGAGGGACACAGAGGAGAGGAGAAGGACACATGAGATGAGAATGGGAGATCGCAAGGGAGAGGTACGAAGCTCTCTAGCGGATCACGAACAAAAGGCCATGAGCTTGATGCCGAAGAGCATCTGAGAAACCTCGTCGAGGCCACAAATGAGTGAGAAAGCTCCGAGTTGCAGAAAACAGGACTCGAACGAAAACTGAAACAGAGAGAGAACCCTCAAGAAAAGTGAGAGTTCCCTAGTGATATCATGGCTTGGCACGAGGGTGGCCAGAGTGCTAATATTGAATGCCTTTGAGCCTATGGTCGGGTGGAAGGACGAACACCCACAGTCAGTTGGTTGGAGACAACCTGTAATAGATAAGTGATTTCTTACTCTGTGTAATTTAGCTGTAACTGGGCATGAATTTGGTTATACGGTGTATGTTTCAGGAATTGTGCTTGATTTCTGAATGGATATACTGTGTCTCTTTCCTTATTGATTGGCTGTATAATTAGGCTAGTAAGAGATTATATGGATAGGACATGATTGGTACTCGTAAATACTTGTGTCCTGAGGCGGCTTGAGTTAGAGCCACGAACGGTGAGTTCGTCGACCTTAGGCATAGTCTCATGTACACATGCCAACCTTCCTAGTTGTCTAGAGTCCCTTGGAGGACAAATTTTGTTAAGCTCAGGAGAGGTAGTGTAGTTATGCATAGGCTCCCCGCGAGGCAAGTAGAGACCAAGACTCACTCAAGTCCTAGACTTAACGAATGAGCTCAAGGGGTGCACAGAAGACTCTTCTAAGAGTCAAGCCCAGGAGAAAGAGTGCAAAAATCTTAATTCCTTCATAACTGAGAAAGCTCAGGAGGGACAACACTGTTCGTAAGTGCTGGCAAGACCCAATAGTAGGCTTGCAATAGAAGATCGAAGGCTGAGACCTTTGAAGCGTCGAAATCTTCTGAGATTGGGAAGAAAGCCAAAGCTCAGAAGGAAGAGCAACATCAACCCTTAGATCAACTGTAGAGTGTGGATCTGGACCATTGAAATCCTACATCTAGACACACAGGATAGCGTGCAAGAGGAGAGGATCTGAACGGACGGTATAGAACCGTCAGATATGGAGCGGGGACCGATAGTCATTGGACCCGGAGATAGGTGCATGAAAGAAGTCCCAAAATCACTTCAACCGTTGGATCATTGGAGGACAGGTGGTGAACATCCGGAAGCCACCTGGGTTTCAGAACTTAGGCGTATAAGGGTGGTGAAGAATGAGGATTCACAATCACCGAAATCGTGAGGGTTATTCTGGATCATTGGATCCAGGGTGACACGTGGCAGAGATCTAACCCATCGGAGTTTCGGCATCCGGGATACCTAAAAAGGAAAATCTCTTGTACTCGTCAATCGTGAAATCCTGACTTGCGAAACCCCGAAGTGAGTTTAGAGGATACATGGTTCGGAGTTTCATCTCCCGGGAAACCTAAGTGTGAGACCTCCTGTCTGCGCATATCCCGAAATCCTGACTTGCGAGACCTCAAAATGATAATAGAGCGGATGAGATACGGTGTTTCCGTGTTTCGACACCCAGGATATCTAAGGGCAAGTCTCTTGTACTCGCCAGTCCCGAAATCCCGACTTGCGAAACCCGAAATGACATAGTGTGTCTAGGGTTTGGATGTTTTGGTGTTTCAACACTCGGGAAACCCAAGGCTCAGTTCCCTTGTACTCGTTAGTCACGAAACCTCGAAATAATAATAGCGTAGATAAGTCTTCATGTCTCGGTATTTCGGCATCGGGATATCTAGAAGCAAGTCCCTGGTACACGCCAATCCTGAATTCCCGACTTATGAAATGCCGATACGACTTAGCGCATGTAGATTTGGTTTTTTGGTGTTTCAGCACTCAGAAAACCGAAGGGTATGAACCCCTCGTCCTCTTCTACCATGAAAACCTGGTACACGAAACTTCGAAAGGTGGGATTCTAGGTTTTAATCCGAGGCATTGTTAGATGTGAAAAACTATTGGTCCCTTTCGGATTTCGACACTTCGAGAGACAAGAGAGAAAAGGAACACATGCATCGTGATTTCCCGAATTGAGAAATCCGGAAACACCTCTCTGGTAAGGCCCGTGGTCATAGCCAACGATCACATGGGTAAGGATAAGGGATGGTAGGGTCTGCATCAGGCCCTATAGGAATTCGGGGATTCTGTTCCTTGGTGAAAGGAAGGAAAAAGATGAAAAATATTAGTTCCCGTAGTGGGTGTGTGACAGACAACCTGTAAAGTGAAATGTAATTTAGAACCAATTTACAACAGTCTATGAGGCCAAAGACAAGTTATAGCAGTTTAACTGAAATTGTCTGGTGTACCTTATTTTTTGTTCAACTAACTTGTTTGTTGTAACTATTTTCTATTGAGCCGATATGCAATACAACATTGTCCTCATTTAATGTAAACTTACCATGTACTTGGAAGTCACATAGCATATACACACCAACTACTTTTTTCTCAAGATATGCTTCATATGCCAATTGCGTTAGGGCACAAAACACATCTTGAAATATTGGGGCTCTAATTGTACAATGCACAATGCTCTTGTCTACTATTCATATGATACATTGATGCAATGTTTATATTCATAAGGTCATTTGTCATTGCATACCACATAGTCAATTGTCGCATCATCTATTAATGCACCCACAGAAGCAGCGAAATTGCACTTGGCACACACATGTTCAAAGGGAGTCAAGTATGAATTTGTTGCTACTAATGCACCTTCAACCTATGTACATAACATAATAGTCCTAGAGCATGCTAGTTTTTTCAGATCCTCTACTATCTCTGTTATAAATGTTGACTATGTTGCACATAAGACATTTTCTTTGACATTTCTCTTCTTGGTTATATTTTTGAAAAGCATAAGGGAAATTCCCCTCTTTGCAATTGTTGTTCCATTGAAGAAAATAAGTGTGCATATGTGTCAAAAAGTTGAAACTCTAAGATAGAACATTATAATAGTTATGTAATATGATTAGATACTTTTTAGGATGTGAAAATAAGAAAAAAAGAAAAAAATAAGCATATAGAATTGGTATCGTTGCCTTGTCCTCATCCAAGTCACCATCCTTTATATGGAGAATGTATTGCAATCCAACCTTTTTGCAATATGTTATGGCATCACCAATGGTTCCAATTGGATATAGGTCTTTATTTTCAACAAATTGTCTTAGTGTTGTGTTTGGAATGAAATTGTAATTAGTACAACATGCTGGTACTATTTCTACAACACTTGAGTCATGTAACAAGATAATACAATCATAGTCACCATGACCATATATAGTTTTTGGTAGTATTTTAAAATATGTAATGGATACCCCATTTCTAGGAATGATTTTTTCCTCATGTTTCTGAACAAGGTGTGCAAGTACAGTCAATGTAATTGTTATCAGTCCCTCGTTGTAAGTAATATCAAGGTTTTTCCACCAGTTTGCTAATCAGAGGCGAATCAGCAAACACCTGCGGGAAATTAAAGACGATTTGGGTCAACTACATTCAGGGCAGGAAGCAATTTCCAGGGAAGCTGAAAAACATTTTAAAATTTTCTATAATCAGTTTGAGATTCCTCCGATAAAAGAACAAGTAAAGGTGGCTTCTTTATTTAACTCTTGGCTTTTAGAGGAGGAAGCAAAAGAACTCTTTCTGTCGGTCACCTCCCGGGAATTAAAATCAATCTTATTCCACTTCAAAAAGGAAAAAAGTCCAGGCCCGGATGGCTGGACTGTGGAATTTTTTACACATTTTTTTGATTTGATCATTGAGGAGCTTCTTGAGCTGGTGGAATCGATCCGAACTGGAGGACGTATGGCTGGCAGCCTAAATTCCACTTTCATGGCCTTGATTCCTAAATCAAACAATTCACAATCCTTCAGCGACTATTGCCCAATTTCTCTCTGCAATCTGATTTATAAATTAATCTCTAAAGTGTTAGCCAACCCCATTAAGCCGATTTTATCTCAAAAGCTCTCAGCTGAGCAGTTTGGTTTTCTGGAGGGACGATTGATCCATGAGGCTATTGGTACAGCATTTGAAAGCATTCATAGCATCAAACAGAAGCACTTAAAGGCCCTATTACTTAAGCTAGACTTACAAAAATCTTTTGATTGCGTCAACTGGGACTTCCTGAGACTGATCTTGATCCAGGTGGGATTTGGACCTCAGTTGACAAGTTGGATTTTGGAATGTGTTAGCTCGGCATCTATCGTTGTCTTAGTAAATGGGGAGGCCACCAACTTTTTCAAGATTGGGAGAGGCCTTCGACAGGGTTGCCCACTCTCCCCACTGCTCTTCATCCTTGTGATGGAAAGCTTGAGCTTACTACTAAAATCCAGCCAAGAAATGGGCACATTAACTGGAATCAAAGTCACCAAATTGACTAAAATCCTCCATCTTTTTTTTGTTGACGATGTGTTACTAATGACAAATGCATCTTTGCAGGAATGGCATGAGATCAACCACATCATTCAACTATTCTGTTTAGTTTCAGGTTTAAAAGTAAATCTTAACAAATCCTCAGTACACTTTTCGGGACTAGAGGAGACAGAACTTCAACACCTCAAGCAGCTACTCCCGTATAAGTTCTCGGATCTGAAGGGGGGTTTCAAGTACCTGGGGTACTTCCTAAAATCTGGAGTGCAGAAGACAGAAGATTGGTTATGGCTAGTAAATAAAGTGGAAAAGAAGATTAGCCTTTGGAGCTATCGTTGGTTGTCTTTGGGAGGTAGACATACTCTTTGCAAATCTGTTCTTGAAAATCAGCCGGTCTACTGGTTATCACTTGCTGTTGTCCCGCTGTCCATCCTACACAAAATAAGGAAGCTCTTGTTTAATTTCTTGTGGAAAGGAAACTCAGATTCTCATCATTATCACCTTGCAAATTGGGAATCACTTGCTCGACCAAAACAATTTGGAGGCTGGGGGCTACTCAACATTATTACTTTCAGCAAGGCCTTAGCAACTAATACACTCTGGAGAGCTCTCACTAGCATTGGTCTTTGGCAAAAGGTTCTGAAAGAAAAATATCTACACTCTGTCTCAGTTACTAAATGGCTTCGCTCATAAACATTTGTAAATCCCTCGGCATCCAAAATCTGGAAAAATCTGCTGAAAACAGTCCACATTATCAATAATTGGCTCACTTGGAAACCTGGATCGGGATCTCTCGTGGAGTTAGGGAGAGACATAATTTTGGATTTGGGCACGCGCTCCTTCCTTTCTGCATTCCTCAGGTCCACTCTACAACAGAAGCATATCACCATACTAGCACATGCCTGGAAAACACATCATCCTTCCTCCAGCTCGACTCAATGGTTAGATAGTGCCGAATTAGAACTCACCGGAGACATCACATCGGAATGGGACAGATTCAAAATATCTCTTCAAGCATCGGGCATCACACTTGTAGATCACATTGATGAACTACATTGGATCGGAGGGAATGCCTCCGGACTCATCACTTCAAAAAATGTCTACTCAGCCATTTGCACAACACAGAATTTACAGACHGTCTCYGGATGGCAAAAGAGCATTTGGAATTGGAATCTGCARYTGAAAGTTAAGCTATTCACGTGGCTGGCTGCAAATTATAAAATTTTGACGTGGCCTAATCTCCAGCGCAGAGGTTGGGAAGGCCCTAACAGATGCATCCTGTGCAAACTAGACAGTGAAACCGTTGACCATTTATTTCTGCATTRTTCCTTCACGATTGCTGTGTGGAATTTGATTTACTCCACATGAAATTTTATCTAGAAGTGGGGCGGAAGCTGTTTGACTGATAGTTTATCCAAGTGGATAGCAAATAAATCTGTGCCAATTACTTTACCTCCCCTTATTTGCTGGTTTGTGTGGCTTGAGAGGAATGCAACAACCTTTGATAACAAAAACCCCTCTCCTCATTCGGTAGTGATTCGAGCACTTGGTACTATTCACAAGCCCGAGGAAGCTATTACCCGCTCCTTGCTACGTTCCAGTTTCAATTATCAGAATTTTGAATTTCCTGTTGCTAGCTTTGATGGAGCTGCAATGGCAGGCAGACTCTGTTGCGGTGCAGGTGGCATAATTAAAATGTCTAACACCTTGTCACACAAATGGTTCCTGAACTGTGGAATAGGCTAGAGTACAAAGGCTGAATTATTGGGGGCTTGGGCTACATTATACATAGCCAATCTACTCGCACTCCCGAAGATCCAAATCCTTGGAGATTCAAAGGTGATTATCGAATGGCTGAACGATAGGAGTGAATTGCGAGTGTCCTCTCTTGAAGGCTGGAAAAATAGAATCAAATCACTTAAGAACACTTTCGAGTCCACACAATTCTTCCACATCTATCGGGAATATAACCAAGAAGATGATTCGCTTTCAAAGCAAGCTTTAAAGGAACCGGAAGGATACAACACCCTTCACCTTTGGTCTGATGGAGTAAAGGGACAACGTCGACTCCTCAAGGTCTATTAACTCCACTTCTCCGGTTCTCCTCTTTAAAATCAGATTTTCTTGGCTCTTGTGGAATCAACTATTGTCTCTAGCTCGGACATATCCAGTATACTATTGGCTGAAAACATTTTCTGAAAAGGCTTCATTGTTTTGGTAACAAAGCCTTTTTGTTTGTATTCAGAATTTCGCTGTAATTGCTGAAAAAGCATTGTTTGTAACCTTTCTGGATATTGCAGATTTGTATTGGCTGCTAAGAATTATATATTTAAATAATCCGTGAAATTTTTCTTCTGGAAAAAAGTAATATCAACACGTAGTATGCAGAGTGTCCTATTTTCTTTGTCCAAGTAAGTGCTATATGTGGCCATTATGTCTCCAATGAATATATATCCCATTCGCTGATTGTTCATGTCTTAGAGTGATACTATACTTGGTGGTTCTCTTCTAGCCTTGTTGCCAATGTTTAAATATAAGAAGTGATATGAAGGACAATTTCTATACATTTTTTTTTTCCATGTCTCCATAATTAGAGTCACAATTTCAATGAATTGCATTGGTCAAAGTTTAATAGGCATACCTCTTAGCATTTGCACCTTGCATTGTACTATCTTCTTTGTCTTTGCATGCCAATATTTCTTGTGAACTAAGAACACTGACATTATATATCACAAACCTATTTATCATGGCATAGGGGAATAAGTAACTGAAAATATATATATTCTAAATGCAATAGGAACATAATCCATGAATATTTAGACATGTGATTTTTGTTGTTCTGATGCTTTTGACGATTGACTGCCAACGCTTCCTTCACCCGTCCAACTGTTTCTTCTCCTGACAAAAAAATTTGCAGATCAACCATGTAAAGGAATGAACATGTACAACATATTGTATCCTTCTCTTACATCATTTGACATTGACATATTTTTTTGCAGATACAAATACATAAAACATACAACATATCACCATACCAAGGGTTCCATAATGATTATTGGCATACCTATTGGAAAGTTTTTCTTGAGTTTTGTCATGTGTTGTACTTATAATCTCTTTATCCTCTTTAGTTATTGTAATTGTTGCACTGCCAACAATATAGAAAGTTCAATGGGCATCAAAATAACATACTATGTGTGAACAACATGCAATATTGATGCATGACACAAGAGATGAAGGAAACACAATAAAAAACAAAGGTAGAAGCATGTACCTTTTTAGTGTATGTTCCATGGGTGTGTTTGTACAAAGTTTCCTTGCACGAGAATATATTGGAAACCCAAGTTTTTTTCAAAAATTGGATGATACCATGTATATGACTACAATGCAGAAGTTGGCCAATATACGAAAGGGAATCCATAAACATGGTCAATGGATATGTATTGTATCTTTTCTGCATTGGTTACTTACTTATGGGTTGTACAAATGGAATCCATGCTAGATTTATCTGATCCATTAGAAAGAGAAGATGAATTTGTGTATATGTAAAAAATATATGGAAGTATGCTTTGACAAATTGGAATATGTAATTGTGTAGTTTGTTTTATATGTATTTCATATTTTAAGTAAAAGACAAATTGTATCATTGTCATTCCAATATGCATCTAAGAAAAATACTTTTGATTGTACATTGGGAACATTTGACCATACATGATCAATAAGTGTTTTTTGTACATGATTTACCTTCTGCAATAGGAATTGGATATTGTAGCTACACATGTGCTTCTCTAATTTTCTTGTTTTCTCATTGCTTTGTAACATGTCAATTTTAAAGTCTCCTAGAATGCCAATGATTTTGTTCAAATGTAAATGGTGCAATGTTGTTGCAATAGTGTTCAATATGCTAGTCAAAGTTGCAAGCGATGCAACATATATATTCAATATTGCAATTTGTGATCCATGAACCATTTCCTTTGTTAGCAATGCCTCAACATTTTGTTCTTCAAAATGCATATGTTCCAAAATTGGTATATATTTTTTCACTAGTATCATCACTCCATGTTCAATGCATTTTGATATGCAATTGAAGTTTTGAAATTGTTCATTTTCCATGGACATCGTCATATATGTTTCTTCCAAGCACAAAATATCAGATTGCATTATGTCATAATCATTAACTATATCATTAATATGTGCATTTAGGCTGTGAGTGTTTAGTGAGCAACTTGAAATGCATGATTCTGATTGTATTGATTGAGAATCATACTCTACAACCCATTTTGCACTACTTTGAAGGCGTTGCATCTCAATGTCAACTTTTTGCTTCACCCTAAAGTTTTCTTGAGTAAGAGCATTTAAAAAATACAATGAATCTGTGTTTTTTACATAGGACAAGGTTGTGTACACTAAACCATGTTTTTGTATTCCAGTAGGGTCAAATGCAACACTATCAAGTGTCAAACCTTGTGAGTTGTGCACTCTACATGCACATGCAAGTTGAATTGGAAATTGTTTTTAGATCTTCACCTTACCTATCTTTGCTATCATCGATATTGGTTTTGCAATGCATAATACATGTGTCCAATTACGTGGAGTGTCTAAGTTGTAAAGGTAAACTAACTTGTTTGCTTGTCAATGCGCAATAAGTGGATCATGGAACTTAATACAAAGAATGTTAGTGCTATTTGTTTTTGTATATGCTTTGACCACTCCATCCATACCATTGACCAAGCCATCTTGTGAATCATAATTGCAAGCGTATATTTCGAATAGCATGTCCATTTTAAGGACAAGTAGCAAAGATAGAGTGGTTGTATGTTGATGGCATGACATATCGCCATGGTTATCTTCTTCCACATCAATTGCATTGATCATAATTTCATTGCTAGGCATGAGTGAGGGCATCTTCTTGTTATGCATTGCAAAATGATTGTTTTTGTAAAACATATATGGAAATGTTGGCTCTTTTGGTGCAAGGCGTATGCAACGTGCATTGATATATATCAAGTCATCATTTGTTTGGTTATTTGTTTGCATTCTGTTTAAAATTGCAATGAAATTTTCATCTT
The DNA here is from genome assembly GCA_009831015.1 of Picea engelmannii. NCBI lineage: Eukaryota > Viridiplantae > Streptophyta > Pinopsida > Pinales > Pinaceae > Picea > Picea engelmannii. Next base: position 286,801 of record ML778316.1, read on the forward strand.
CCTGGTGCATTTTAGTTTGTAATTCATAACATTTTATATTGTGTTCCCAAAATTCATATGTCAATGGTTGTATGATTATTGTAGGTTACTAAAAAATTAGATAATCCTACACTGGTTGTACTTGGTAAACATCACCACAGAACACCATGTCAATATTTCCAAAGTACCGAGTTTGCATATGTTTTATGTTCCTAAGTCGATTGTCAATGGCATACAAGAATCAACTTCCAATCAAGGAGGCTTCATCTATGAATATAAGATGTAATTCATCATAAATCTTGAACAATTTGTCTAACATTTCGTTGCTAAGTGGAAGCAATTGGGACTTGTTAAAAGGCATTAGCAATGCAGAATGGATTGTTTTCCCACCCGCATTGTATGCAACTTTACCTATATATGAAACTATTATCCCCTTTGGTTTCAAAGGATCACTTGTATTGCATCCATCATAGATTCGTACAAGCATTTGGAATAACACTTTTGCTGTGAATGTCTTGCCTATTCCTGCCCCCCTATAAGGAACAAGTGGACATGTGTGTGTATGTCCCTACATTTTGTCATGGAAATGTCCTTCACAATTGCTTGTTGTTCTCTATTAAGCAATCTTCTAATTTTGTAATATTCTTTGTTCTCAAGGAGAAATTGATGTTTTGTGACCTGAAACCCAAGATCAATACTTTTTTCCATACTAGATTGTTGAGGGCAATGAAGATCTGCTTCTAGGTCATAATGTTCACAACTAGGTCTAGTTGTCTCAATCTCAACACATGCATCATCACTGTTTGCAAGATCATCAAGTTTCTCAAGTGCAGTTTCTAAATCGCCCCATGTTGGGTTGATGTTGTATGTAATGTTAGCCTCATTGGTTTGTATTGTACTCTGATAAAAAGCATATGCAACTTACCATGTAACAAAGCTATGCTTTAATGTGTCTTCACTTTATTCAAATGGAACATATATCAACAGTTTCTCACGACATAAGTTCTCATAGTCAGTGTGTTTATTTTATTTGACAAACCAAATTACATTCGATTTTTTCCTTTTTGATATCCGTTCACCATTCTTCTTGTAATTAGATACAAATTCTGCAAGGTAGTTATGTTTGAGAGAAGATGGACACTCAATGTAGTAATCAATAATGGAGTGGTACATCACGTCCTCTGAATTATCAGGTTCTTGTTTTAGTAGGAATGGTGGCTTAAGCATAAACGTGCGTTCACTAGGCAGAGACATGTTTATGAAGATACATTCCCTTGATATGGAATTCAATGGGAGGGAAAGCGCAATATGAATCGCCTGATGAGATGACATTTGTCAAAGATTAAGCAATGTATTTCCAAGTGTACATATCATTTGCATAACATCAATTCAACTTGTTTCATGTTCTCTGCGTATTTTCCTAAATGCACTTGTCATAGATTTGTCAACTTTTTTCATGTATGAAGAACAATACAATGATGCAACATATGCGTTGAGAACATACCGTGCATTTGTATTCACATTACACATATTTGGCATGTCCTTGGTGAAACTATGTTCCACATGTGTGAGGTTTTTTGTTTTAGGAAAATTGTCGGTTGCTTTAATGTAGATTGTAGTAATTGGATGTAATCATATTCTGTTATGCTCAACTGCATCAAAAAGTCCTCAAAGCTCATTAAGTTTGCATAATCTGTTTGCTCTAGAAATTTGAACAAGGATTTTGATTTCTCAAGGAGAACATTGTTGACTAAATTGAGTGGTTCAATGAATTTTGTGGTTTCCTTTGGCAACACAGAGAAGTTGTACCTACAATGCAGGTCTCTTTGTTTTTTACAACCCTTTGTATGGTAGTGACTATGAACTTTGGCCAGTTCTGGATCCAAATGATCTGTGTCACTGCTAATGTATTGGTCCAAAAACTTTTCGATTTGCATGTTACTGTCCTTTCTGTATATTGGAGCATTCTCTATCCACAAGAGTCTGTGTTCATGTTCACTTCCCCTATTCTGGAACTCTGTCACAAAGTAATGGTCTAAATGTTTTCCAAAGAATGTGTCATCGTGACATATCATTTGCTTCAAGGCATTGATTTTGTGTCTATAGTAATGTGTACATGTCATTGGGTCTTTCCTTATGAGGTAGTCAATATCAGTGATTTCCAATATATCAATTTGCTTTCTCTTCTTTCCGTTTTTGTCTAACTCATTTAGTGTACTCACTAATGGAGTCCATTTATGTTTTTCACTTGTAAATGTGACAAAAAAGGTTGGGGGCCCCAATTGTCGGATCATTGAAAATAATGTCTTTTTGATCTATTTCAAGTGATTAGGAGAGATCCAAATGTTCTTGAAATCTATCTGTCCAACATCATCTTTCAATAGTTTTTCTAAGTTTGCTTTGTACTTGACCCCTTTCACTAATATCTTCCTTCCACGCAACTAAGCTTTTCTTATTCACACCTAGAAGCAAGAAAGCACCTTCGCAATTATTATTCGCATTGTCTTGAAAAACATATTTGTTATGTGACATGAAAAATCACCACTTGCTTGCAACAATTCCATTTTCACTATTTTTTGATAGCTAAAATGTTTTGTAATGTCATCATTACGTGGATATCCATAGAAAAGTGTCGGGAAGTTCATTTCCTTTGCATATTTGTCCTTGAAATTTCCAAGTGAACACTGCCCTTTAGTAGGGGCGAGTTCCACGATCTTGTCGTGCAAGTCACAGGTCCATTGCGACTCAATTAGTCCATGAATCAAAGTCTCGGTAGGGTGTTCATTGTTTGATTCATCATCTATATCACTTTTAGTGTTAGTCTATACATTTTGCATGGAGTTGGCATTCCCTTCTTGAAGAACATGATTCCAGTCCTTGTTTATACAGATGTTTTTTACCATGTACAAGTTTCTGCAGGTTAATTGTTTCAATGCTTTCATGACAGTTTTGACACGTACTCTACCTGTTTGGTATGCATTCTTGTATTGCAAACGTCGTTTCAAGGAAACAACTATTGTCAGGGTTTCATTCATGGACCGCGGCAATGCTTTTTGCACAACATCCATATTGATAGGCACATTGATAATTGATCATGTTATTCCCATTTGGGATCATTTATAACCCTATGGTCTAATCTTTGAAATGTAATTCACAATGACACAAGTCTCTCTTCAAGCTCTGAAAGTGTACTTACATATGACAATGGTCTATTACGTCTTATTTGGTCTGGTGTTGCAAATTGTGACATTTTTCCATTTTGGAGTGACCTCTTGCATGAAACACATGTTTATCCACTAGAGAACGTTTTGTCATTCAATGTCAAACCCATATATTTTGTTTCCAAGTCCTGGGTAAAACATTTAATGTTCCTTTCAAAATGTAGAGCCTCACAAATTGCACATGTCATCCGAGACATGTCTTTAATTTATTCCATATAGAATTTCTTTGCACTTTTTTTCTATACATGGAAATGGTTAACGGGTATCTGTTCTTTTTCCTTCTTCACATTGCAAACAATTTTATTTGATCTATAGACCCTTATGTTTGGATTCCTATCAGGACAATGTCCTACTCTAGAAACGTGATTTTTTTGGGGATTTCACGTATGTGCTTTCTCATTTGATGGTAACTGAATTTATGCGTATAGAATAGAAATGGATGTGCTCGACAACATTGGATGTGAAGGCTGGAACTAGTATTTGTTGTAAGCATGATCTCTACACATTATGCACGACGCAACGTTTGCTAGCCTTCTGCATTGGCCATTTGTTTCTTGTCTTCAACAAATAACATGTCAACACAATTGTGTTTTGAACGTATGGGTTTTTTTAGCCGATGGTATGTAAGCCTAGGATTCTTAGCAATGCTTTCAAATTCTCGGAGATGAGATAGGTTCAAACCATCATCATTACTTGTTGACATTGTGCTTCTTGTACAATCCTAACCAAATGCATGGCATTCTTGTTTTAGTACATGGACATGAAGCACAATGCAATTGTTATTATATCTTGGATTAAGTGTTCTTGTAATGGTGTGGCAGTTGACTCCATCCACCATCTCAACACTTACAAGAACTTGGTTACAATGCAAGCTGCATTTTTCATTACAATTTTGTGTTATCAATGGTTCATAATGGACCAATGGCTCAAAGTGAATGTGTGATGTATATGTTTCAAATGACATAATATCAATTGTTTTACCAGAGTTTGAATCAACAGTGTAGTACTTGACAATGCTACCTACAACAGATGACTAGACCTGAATATTTACTTTGAATATGATTGATACCCAATGCAAACAAAATGGCCCACCCTCTATATTTCCCTTTTCACATGGAAATGACATGTCTACCAGATACGTTTGCCGACTTCCACCTACTCGCACACTTTGTATGACATTAGGTGTCATATGTTGATGCAAACAACAAAAGGCGTCATGATTTCCACCTATAAGTGCATTGTGAAAGGACCGGACAACATACAGTCTTAGAGATTGCACATCAAACTATGTTGCGACCAAGCAATAAAGTGCAGTGAACAAACTCTCGCCACAACTAGTTGTACTAGTTTATGCTACGTCCAATCCATGACTACACATGTCATGCATACAACGTTTCCAATGGAATTGAAGCTCTTTGCACATGAGGGACAAGTAAGTATTAGACCTTCCAAAATTGCATATGGAAGATATTTTATACAACAATGGTTCGTAATGACCACTAACATGATCACTATCATGAAACAAGATGCAATATAGATCTCTACTTGCATTTTCGTTGAATAGTAATTACCTTCTTTTCCTTGTTAGTGACCAAACTACGATTGATATATTTAGCCAGTTGGCTAGCCATCGTATGCAAAACGTATCAACCCATAGCCCTCTCTCATTTCCAGGTTGGTTTGCAGATGTAGATAACCACATCTTTGAAAGATACACACCAACATCATGAATGCCATGCAACTGATATAAAAAATCGGAGGCCAATTCATACTGAAAAGATTCTAACGCATCAATGTTGCCATTGTGCAAGTAGAAGAGGAAGTGATCTACCATGACATGGCACAACTCAACTAAAGAATAACTTAAATGCAAGACAACTTGAAATGCATCAAATAGACAATTCCCTGCAGTGTATGAAAATGCAGCTAATCTGAAAAGATTGTTGTCACTTAGTACTTGGTCAATGTTGATATCTACACTCGACCCTCTATTCATTTGATAGTTCTCAACATCTACAATTTATGTCATCTTCTAATTTGTCCAACACAAGTTATTTTTAAGCAATGTTTCGTTGTAACACACCTGAACCCTAAGTACCATTTCTAGGGATGGGGCATCAAACCTTTGCTTACTTTAACCATCTTGAATCCTCGGTCCGGGGTCTTCATCCTCTTCTACTCATCTGTAGCTTTCTAATGACTGTTACTAGGCTCAAATTCGAGCTCTGAATTGCCAGTTATGGACATTCAAATCTCTTCGGTTGTTATTAGTCAAGGGCCACGTGGCACCCATGTGGGTCCATCTCATTTGTACCGTCTCCAAATTCCTACATCCATGGTGGAAGTCCATCCACCGTCCAATCCAACGGCGAGACTCGATCCTCATTGAACACATAAGCTAGAGGGGAGTTCGACGTTCAACACTTCCACGCTGAATGCCTCTTTTCCTTTCTGCACGCAAATCCTCTAGAGTCCCGAAATCCCAAACTCCCGAAGGAGCCCAAAATCTCACCACGTGACTCTGGCCTTTGAGCCTTTCAGCTTATCTATGACACTGCACCCCAAACCTCCGGAGTCCCAAAGTCTCGAAGTCCTGAAGGGTCCACCCTTGCACGTGGTGGTGCATTAAATGTAGAGGTAAGGACAGGTGGGTCCCGAGTACTCCACCCTCCATATGGACCAAGAGAACTTGTGACATGGGGGGTGACACGTTGCAAGGCAGAGATGGCACATGGCACAATTAGTGGGTGACATGTGTCATGTTCTAATAGGCTCATAGGGCCTATGATAATTACGAATCAGGGTGACATGTGGCATGTCGAATGTGGGTCCACGCCACTCTTGGTGACGTCATCGTGCCACGTCCCTCTGGATTGAACACCTTCCAACGCCCCTTAGATATTTATAGTTGAGACGTGTCTGCGTAGATCTCCAGATCTACAACCTCTGTTGCTTCATAACTTCGGCCTTCGGGGAGTTCACTGTATGATTTCTTTATTATTCCTGAAGTGGTCTACGCTAGGCTGACCACAACCTAGATCTAACGATCAGGGGGGAGCTCGATTGATATTCGGATCAATGGTCCTCATCGTTGCACAAATTCGACATTCAGGAGTTTGCCACGTAGTTTCCATTTTACTCTTGGAGTGGTTAGCGCTGGGATGACCACGACGTAGGTCCAATGGATGACATTTGGGGAGGATATGGGTGACATGTAGCCCAAACAACTTGTGACACGTGTTAGGTTTGATTCGAACCCTAAGACCCATGAAAGTCACGAATTAGGGTGACATGTGGCACCCCTGCTATGGGTCTACGTCACCCATGGTGACGTCGTCTTGCCACATCACTCCGGCCTTCGACACTTCAGTGATATCCTTTTTCATCAGCATGTTGGATTTCACGGAGCATGGCTTTGCTAGAGTGATTTACACTAGACGGTCGGATCGTGGAGGAGAATCCCGAAGGATCCGTAGATCCACGACTCACATTAATTCACAACTTCGATGTTCGGGGGTTTTGGTGTTACGACGCCTCTATTCTCCTGAAACGGTCAATGTCTGTTTGACCACAACGTAGATCCAACGGCTAGGGAGACTCCTGATTTCCCTCGGATCTATGGCTCATGTTACTTCATGATTGGTAAGTGGGTCAGGGTTTAACGGTGGAACAGGTCCATCTGTTATGGTCAAGGGCACCACCACATGTCGATCGATCTCGTGGGTAACCGTAGAAATAAGTTACCTTCGACCGGTTTCCAAGTGGTAAGGTCATAATGCCCCAGAGCTCTGAACTCCCGAAGTCCCAAAGCCATAAAGGATTAGCTCCTTTTGGCCTAATGCAGGGTTCCCAGACCTTGATCATATGGGTTCTTCGAAAATTCTTGTGGGCTACACACTTATATCTTAGCCATGAATTGGTTAAGGTCGTGGGCATGAGTCCTCAGTCACATGGGTGAAGGGTATGAAGGATGCACCATCCTTCCATAGAGTTTGAACTTAGTATTCCCGCGAAGCTAATTTCGAGAGGTTGGCATGGCTTAAGCATTCTAGTGAACCCTACCTCGACTCTCTTGCAGACCCACGTTCCATAACCCTCTAGAGGATAAGCTGAGGCAACCAGAAGACCATTCAAAAGTATGGAATTCACAGAAAGACAATGAACATTTCTACCTTAATCATTCAATACAAAATTTAGTCATAGACATGTATATTCAATCATCATTTCCATTCTAGTACACATGGTATGAAAATACTTATGAGAAACCAGAATCATGAAGTGACTACTGAAAGGGGTGCCTGTTTCCACCCAACCGTAGGCACAACCACTCCTAAACGAATTTACCGCTGGCCACCCCCTAGATAGACCACGATGCTATGAGATAGAATCTTTCTTCTTACTCAGTGACAGTCAGGGATAGAGGTTACTCTCCCCCTCCCATAGGAACTTAGCACACAGTTTCCTCTATACAAGGAAAGGGGGTCTGCAATGAGTACTTCCATAGTCACTCGTCAGCCCCGTTTATTATCTTGGACTGAAAAACGTCGCAAACAACTTCTTGCACCTAGAACGAGCTTGTTTCTCACTTCTCCCTCAAACCAGAGAGCTGCAAGCGCTATTTTCTCTTTCGGAGATTCGTCTCTCCCCTTTGCTTCCTTGCAAATATGCCTCTGCCCCAAAATTACTTCCCTTCTTTCCTTCCTCAACATGATTGCATGGGTCTGAATCCCCAGCTCATGGTTGGGTCTAGAAACCTTGCAGATGGCTAGTCTGCCCCCATATCCTCATTAACTCTCGAGGAGGAGATTTTTCAACTACCAACCTGATTAGTAATTCATTTATGGGTTAGAGGACTATTATGGTTTTGAGCAATTAAATACAGTAAGGTATTGGTTTGGTAGGGGTCATCTTAACCATTTTTTGTTCCCCTCACCACCTCTCTCATAGCATCATGGTCTATCTTGGCAACCCCTTCCTCAACAGTTATGCAACACTATCCATTTCATTCAATAACAAAAAATACATATATATTTACATTACCTTTTATAATAAAAAGGTTCATCAATCCCAATGTCCACACATATTCAGTCTGCTCATAGTCTATAGGAAAGTTGTAGTTATATTTACAAGCTGGGGGAAACAAGGGTATTACATTATCAAATTATGCAAACAACAAGAAAAAAAGAACAACGTAGACACCATAATGCACACCTGGTTTCTTTTCCTTTTTTGACTGCTCTAGTTTCGTATATAAACATGTTTCCAATACAGAGGGAAAAGGTCATTCTAGCAAGCTCGATGCTCACAAACAAGCCTCTAGTCATAGCAATCGGTCTCCCGATGAGCATAAGACAATGAAAACCAAGGTTCCCATTTTTAATTAGGACTTGTGGTGTTGAAAGTAAAGAAACAAATGTCCCAAATAATGTATCAGGGAAGTTTTTTTGTTTCTATGCCAGCCACCAAGACTACTACTAAAGAAAACTGTAAAACAAATGTCCCAAATAATGTATTAGGGAAGATTTTTTGTCTCTATGCTAGCCACCAAGGCTGCTACTAAAGAAAACTATAAAAGGCCTTTTATTTTTGTTTCTGGCACCATTTTGCTTCAGCTTGCTCGACAACCACTGAACATGCAAAACTTGCTATCTATGAATATAATTTTGGCCAAAAAGTAGGCACTTACATCAATAAATTGCTACAAAATGGTCTTTCATGCCACACATGTTTAAAGTTTATGTAATTAACTTTTGCCTAACATTATGTGCAAGAATGTTTCACATCCATTCCTAATTTTGATTTGCCTTATGACTTGGTTTAATCTACAATGGACTTTTATAATGAATATATATATTACGAAAACAAATCTAAAGTTGCATCTCACCCCTCCCTCAATTCTTCACAACTTCTTGCTTTTGCATGCGCTGTAATTGTCTTTTTCAAATGCAATTATCTGATCACAACAACTTTGCTATCAAAGTTTTGGAAGTGAATATATATATTTTTTAGTTTAATAGTAAGAATAATGCAACAAAGATGTGAGTGATACCAAGTTTACAATTTTCATGATAAATGTAAACATACATCAAGAATCCTTGCCAAATTAACTACGAGCATGAATTCTAAATGATAGATTGAATCAATACCTATTACCGCTCTCGTCATCCACAAGTCTTGCAGTTCGCATGATGCAAACGCCCTACCTTTGCATATACAGGGTCCGAAGGCCTCCTGGTCTAAGGATCGTTCTTCATCTCTTGATGAGTCAAAATGGCTCTTTAGTTCTCTGCTGGAACCTTCAACGAACAAATCCATAGGTCCAAATCCGAACTCAGCCCGCGCGAATAGCACCAGGCATGAGCTCCCTCCACGTGACCACAACCCTGTGACCACAAGCCTACACAATAGGTGCATCGTGTTTCACGATGTCGAGGATTTTCATTCCAAGACACCCGACTCCTCCAAGTCTCGAAACCCGACTAGGGGCCTAGCAAGCGCTAGCCCTCTCTCCTATGCACACGATGTGACCTTCCTCTAGGATCTAGGTCCCATCTCCCAAATATTTTGGGACTTCACAATTCGCCAAGTCAAAAGACTTCTCATTGCAGATCTTCTGATCCCCGAAACCCCGAAATTCTCCCATGCTGGATGAATAACTCTTGGCGCTCCAAGATCCGATGGCTATGATCGAATCGTGATTTCGCGATTCAGGAGTTCTAACAACTCTGCCCTTTGACCTTCTCTAATAGCGAGTCAACGAAATGTTGATCTCTCACCACGTGTCCTCCGATGATGGACAACTAGGATCATTTCGGCTCCCAGCTCCTCTGGTATTTACTCTTGTCTTCATCTCTATTTTCCCGGTGCCCAATCCTCCGATGTGTGTGGATCTCTGCCACGTGTCACCCTGGATCCAACGGTCCAGAAGGATTTTGCGAATTCGCCTTTCGCAAGTTTTCTCCTCTGCTCCTTGCAAATCTCCCGATGTCTGATTCCACGAACACCCCAGATCTGCTGCCACCTGTCACCTCTGATGATGGACAGTTCCAATCGTTTCAGAACTTCTCTTATGCCCCTTTCTCCGAATCCAATGACTGTTGGTCCTTTGTGCTCAGCTCTGACAGTTCAGATCTAATCTCCTCCCGTGTGCATTCTTCATTGTCTGGATGTGGGCTCCGACGGTCTAGATTCACTCATCTGTAGTTGATCTAATGGCTGTCGACGCTCCTCCTCCTGAGCTTGCGCTTCTCCCCAGTCTTGGAAGATTTTGACGCTTGGAAGGTCTCGACCTTCGATCTCCTTCCTGTGAGCCCTGTGATTTTGGGTCTCAACTTCCGCTATCCCTCCTGAGATTTTCGAACTGACTCAAATCTAAGGGGCTCAACTCTCTGCTTCCTTAGAAGACTTTTGGTGCTCCTCCTGGCACACTTCTATGCTCAACCTTCTGAGCTTTCAAACTTGAAGCAAGGTCTTCCTGCGCACACTCCTTGTGCTTTGACTAGCCTTCAGATGGCTGTCTATCAACACTTCATCTGAGTGTTGGCCTGGTGCACTCCTCGCACAGGTCTCTCTCTAGAGTGTTCAACAACCCTATTCCTTTCTCTCCTTGAAAGGATATAAGTGCCCTCCTGGCAACTTCTGCTCAAGCATGCCTTACTGAGCCTACAGAGTGTTCAACAACTCTATAAGTGTCTTCTCTCCTCGACACTCCCCTTATCTTTGAACTCGAAATAGAGTTCTTCTTGTGCACTCTTTACACTCGCTCAATGCCCTCCTGGCAGAGCTTCACAGAATCCTCAACAATTCTCTCTCTCTATGATTCCTCTGCACAATCTTACCTCCAAGGTGTTCAACAACCTTGAGGCTTCTCCCTTGAGTTAATGATTCCTCCAGTCCGCCCTCCTGGCACGGTCTCGTCTGATTTCAACACAGAACTCAAATGTGCACTTTTGCACTGGCTCACAGAGTCCTCAACACTCTGTCATGCAACCTCTTGCATGAAGCCACAAAGAACCCAGACCGAAATCAGAAAACTCACAGACAATAGATTCTGTCTATCCATGCAGATGGATCCCATCACATACATCTACAACATAAATGAACAGACACACAACATTCACAAAACACATGGAAGCACACAAAGAACCATGTGCAGGAAAAACTGCTCTCTTCATTAACATAAATGTCTGGTTACAATGTGTACAAATCTCGAACTGCTATAGAGTCTCAACTCTCTCTCCCTATCCTAATCTCATCTATTCTTACTAATGAAAACATGAAACAAAAGTCTTTTTGAAAGAGGGGCTCCTCGAGCTCTTCCCTCCAAGCTACCTATTCTCATCAATTACATTCAATGGCCATCCAGATCCAAATCAGATCTAGATCTTCAGCCTGTCATCCATTAGAGGCAACTCTATCTACAGCCTGTGCAAAAGCATGGCTTTGGCTCTTCCAGCCCTACAATCATTTAATTACATTTTGAATTTTGAAAAATGAGAGGGCTGACGCCTCTCCCTTCATTGAATGCACGCTTTGATGTGCTGTCTAGCTGGCACATTGCTGAGTTGGAGTGATGCTCCTGCATCATACTCCATTGTTGCAAAAAATTCATGAGCTCCCCGGCTCTGTTGAAATCCACCTGGATCCCAAACTCTCTTCTGGAGCTATCCATCTGCTCCACTGCTTCGCTGCTGCTGCTGTATATTCTCCACTACTATGGCATGCTTCCCTCTGTTCAACTTCTCCTTGCTGATTGCTTCTTGTGCTGACCTCAACATCAGCCTTCTGATTTCCTCAATCTCCCTGTCCAACTGCTCCAATGGCTGGTTTTCCTTATGCAGTCTTCTTGGTTGCACTTCCTCCTTGTCAATGGGTAGATCAACTCGATCCCCCGTGCAATTTTCTCCATCTCTTGTGGTCTTAGCTTCCTACCCTGCTACAAAATTAAGTTATGCAGTCTTATCACTGAGCTATTGCTCAACTTCTTCCTTTGGCAGCTTTTTTGCTGCTAGTTCTCCTATTGGCATATCTCCAGCTTCTTCCAGCTACTCCTTGGGCCGGTATTCTCCCTCTATCTCCAACCTGATCTCTTGGATGTGCATGCTCTGCAATATCACCCATCTCTCTAAGGCTTCCAATTCTTCACACAGACTAGCAAAATCTATGTTGTCTGCTTCTTCTTCTTCTTCTTCTTCTGCTTCTGCAGCCTCCAGTACTGCAATTACCTCCTGTTCAGATTCCTGGCTAAAAATTTTGAGCAATTGTGTTGAACTCTCTTCTTCTTCTACTGGGGAAAACATTAGTGTCTGCTCCATGTTGTCCTCTTCCTCCATGACAGTCACTGCTGGCTGTCCTTTTTCTGCAGTTGTATCTGCAACACATGTGCTGACCTCAACTGGGCTATGTGGCAGGAATACCTCAATTCCTCCAATGATCAAAATGTATTTCTGACCCTCCTCTGTCAGCTCTCCTTGCTGATCCGAACTCACCTCTGAGTTCATGGGACTGTCAGACTGTCTCTTCTCTTCTCCCTTGTCCACCTGGAAATATGGGATTTCTACCCTGCCCTCCTGGAAATCTATGAGATCCTCTAATGATCCCATCTCATTTCCCACCTAGAAATTTAAAAGTTCATTGCTGCTCACCTGGCAGTCTCTGAGACCCTTCTCCTCATTATCACTGAGACTCTTCCCAGTTTCTGGTTCACAAATGTGAATTAGTTTCTCCTCTGGTTCACTAAGGTTTTCAGTATGCCTCAACCACCTTCTCAACAGCCTTCGTTGTCCTCTGGCCAACAATTTATGAACAGACCACTTCACATTCTTCATGGGCCATTCATACACCCAATGCAACTTTGCATACCGTTGCATTTTCAATGCAATCTTCTCCATCTGTGTTCTTATCTCTTTGAGCTCTTTGTCCATATCGGCCTTGCTTTTCTGCTGGCAGTCTCCTCTTGGACCACGTTCATGGCCTTCAATAGCCATCTCCTTCTTTTACCTGCTCTCCTGGAAAACATGTTGTTCAATCTACAACTGAGAGCATTCCTAGCTTCCCCTACAACTCACCTGGTTGTCTATTGACTGCTGCACACCTTGCAACAATCACCATAGAGCATCAATGCCCTGTCTTTCTTCACCTGCTGTATACAGATGAACTTTTTCTTTTGATACCACTTGATGTTACCGGAATTTCTCCTTCAATCCTTTTCGCCTGAAATATATAGACAAAATTCTGCTCTAATACCACATGAATGCAGACCCCCTACCTCTGCATCTGCAGGGTCCACTAACCTCCAGGTATAAGGACCGTTCTTCATCTCTTGATGAGCCGAAATGGCTCTTTAGTTCTCTGCTGGAATCTTCAACGAACATATCCACAGTTCCAAATGTGAACTCAGCCCACGCGAACAACACTAGGCATGAGCTCCCTCCACGTGACCACAACCCTGTGACCACAAGCCTACACAATAGGCGCGTCGTGTTTTGTGATGTCGGGGCTTTTCATTCCAAGACACCCGACTCCTCTAAGTCCTGAAACCCGACTAGGGGCCTAACAAGCGCTAGCCCTCTCTCCTATGCACACGATGTGACGTTCCTCTAGGAACTGGGTCCCATCTCCCAAGTATTTTGGGACTTCGCGATTCACGAAGTCGAAAGACTTCTCACCGCAGATCTTTCGATCCCTGAAACCCCGAAATTCTCCCACGTCGGATCAATGGCTCCTGGCGCTCCAAGATCCGACAACTGTGATTGCATTACGATTTCACGATTCGGGAGTTCTAACAACTCTGCCCTTTGGCCTTCTCCAGTAGCGAGTCAGTGAAATGACGATCTCTCGCCACGTGTCCTCCGATGATGGACGACTAGGATCGTTTCATCTCCCAGCTCCATGGGTATTTACTCTTGTCTTCACCTCCATTTTCTTGGTGCCCAATCCTCCGATGTGTGTGGATCTCTGCCATGTGTCACCCCAGATCTAATGGTCCATAAGGATTTCACAAATTTTCTCCTTTGCTCCTTGCAAATCTCCCGATGTTCAATTCCATGAACACCCCGGATCTCCTGCCACCTGTCACCTCTGACGATGGATGGTTCCAATCGTTTCAGAACTTCTCTCGTGCACCTTCCTCCAGAATCAACGACTATTGGTCCTCTGCACATAGATCTGACAGTTCAGATCTAATATCCTCCCATGCACGTTCTTCACTATCTGGACGTGGGCTCTGACGGTCCAGATTCACTCCTCTGCAGCTGATCTAATGGCTGCTGACGCTCCTCCTCCTGAGCTTGCGCTTCTCCCCAGTCTTGGAAGATTTTGACGCTTTGAAGGTCTCGGCCTTCGATCTCCTTCCTACGAGCCCTGTGATTTTGGGTCTCAACTTCCGCTATCCCTCCTAAGCTTTTCAAACTGACTCAGATCTAAGGGGCTCGACTCTTTGCTTCCTTAGAAGACTTTTGGTGCTCCTCCTGACACACTTCTACGCTCAACCTTTTGAGCTTTCGAACTTGAAACAAGTTCTTCCTGCGCACACTCCTTGTGCTCTGAATAGCCTTCAGATGGCTGTCTATCAACACTTCATCTGAGTGTTGGCCTGGTGCACTCCTCGCACAGGTCTTCCTCCAGAGTGTTCAACAACCCTATTCCTTTCTCTTCTTGAAAGGATGTAAGTGCCCTCCTGGCAATTTCTGCTCAAGCACGCCTTGCTAAGCCTACAGAGTGTTCAACAACTCTCTAAGTGTCTTCTCTCTTCGACACTCCCCTTATCTCTGAACTCGAAATAAAGTTCTTCTTGTGTACTCTTTGCACTCGCTCAATGCCCTCCTGGTAGAGCTTCAAAATCCTCAGCAATTCTGTCTCTCTGTGCTTCCTCTACATAGTCTTACCTCCAAGGTGTTCAACAACCTTGAGGCTTCTCCCTTGAGTTAATGATTCCTCTGGTCCGCCCTCCTGGCACGTTCTCGTTTGAATTCAACATAGAACTCATATGTGCACTCTTGCACTAGCTCACAGAGTCCTCAACACTCTGTCATGCAACCTCTTGCATGAAGCCACAAAGAACCCAGACCGAAATTAGAAAACTCACAAACAACAGATTCTGTCTATTCCTGCAGATGGAACCTATCACATACATCTACAACATAAATGAACACACACACGACATTCACAAAACACATGGAAACACACAAAGAACCATGTGTAGGAAAAATTGCTCTCTTCATTAACATAGATATCTGGTTACAATGTGTACAAAGCTCGGACTGCTACAGAGTCTCGACTCTCTCTCTCTATCCTAATCTCATCTGTTCTTACTAATGAAAACAAAAAACAAAAGTCTTTTCCAAAGAGGGGCTCCTCGAGCTCTTCCCTCCAAGCTACCTATTCTCATTAATTACATTCAATGACCATCCAGATCCGAACTGGATCTAGATCTTCAACTTGTCATCCATTAAAGGCGACTCTATCTACAGCCTGCGCAAAAGCATGGCTTTGGCTCTTCCAGCCTTACAATAATTTAATTACATTTTGAATTTTGAAAAATGAGAGGGCTGACACCTCTCCCTTCATTGAATGCGCGCTTTGATGTGCTGTCTAGCTAGCGCGTTGTTGAGTTGGAGCAATGCTCCAGCATCACCACACGATAGAAATAAAAGGTTATTTATTATAGCTACTTAAACTTTGCACAGATCCATGACAAATTTATAATTGCTACTCTTAATTATGGTTTATATGTACATTGAATAGTTTTTTGAATCTGTGAAGCCCTTAACTGTGTAATACACAAGACATGCTCATATTTACATTAACTATTAATTTAAATCCAACGCTGCCAATCATCCATCCTTCAACATTGCACCAAGCACTACTCGGTACTGCAATAAATATGAAATTGTTCATCTGTAGCAACAATAAATACATCTATGAAGAAGTAATTAATAAACAAATGTTAATATATAATGAATACTCAATATCAACCCCGTCCTTCATCAATGTTATCACAATATGTTATCCAGGTTAATGTAATATTGGTTAAATGCAGGCCGCCATCTTGGGAATTTAAATTGTGACCGTCGATTATATTGGCCTTGTCGTATTGTGAAATCAAGTGGGCAATGGTATCCCGGTGCCCTGACACCAGATCTCCCGATCCCAATGTATCGACCTATCGCCCCCCGATGCATTGCTTATGTAAATGCAACGCAACAACCTCGTGACTGGAGAGCCCGACATCCCCATAATTGTAAAACTATCAATTCAATGTTTTTTAAATGATCTGATCAACAAGAAATATTATGCAGAACTATTAATACACTCCACCATCACCTTTGTAATAAAAAATATAAAAATTGAATACTTTAATCTATTTTTAAGGTCACGACCAAGCCACATCAAATTGGTGTATAAGATCCCCTTATTTTGTGGGACAAAGTACACCAAACTAATATGACAAACAATTTTTATTTTTATTTTTTATTATCTTAATTAAAATAAAAATATTTTTTACACTTTCATATGTTAAAAAATTCATGTTAAATTGGAAAAATTGAAAATCGATGGAATAACTAATACCCATTGAACACCAATGCTACAGTCCCTCCTGTATGGACTAATAACAGCATGACTCACGAACAATTACGATGTTAGTCCCTCCATGGATTTTCTCCCATCTGCGCTGTACATCATGCTACTCCACACTGCCAGGCATAAACAGAACACGCATTTTATACAAATTGGAAACAATATCAAGCGATCAAAATTCACGGGTTCAATTCGCTGGTCGAGCTTCATCCATTGAAGCATCAGACATTCTGTCTGGAAATTTGAACAAAAGCCCACACAAAATCAATTGTGTTAAAAATGTTGACTGGGTTCGGCATTCTGTTTCCGATTAATCAGTTGAATTCAGCTGTGAAAGTTCCCGGCGATGGCCATAGCCCAGCCATTATTGAATCCGATGAAGAAGCTGATGAATTTACTTCTTACACACACGAATTTTCACTCCACGCTTTCCGTTAACATTAACGCTAAGGCTGGTGTTCTTCGAACAGAAGAAGCTCGTGGCGGGAATGCTTCTTCTGCTGCCATGTGCGAAGACGTGAAAATTCTGTGTAAGCAGGGACGATTGAAAGAGGCGCTCGGCATGCTACCTTTCTTGGACTGCCGTGGCATTATCCCGGACTCGTACACGTATGCTTCTCTTTTGCAGGCCTGCCTCAGCCTGAAATCCCTCCCAGAAACCAAGTTAGTCCATGCCCACATCATTCTAATTGGATTCAACCCAGATTGTTTTTTAGAAACCAAGCTGCTGAACACTTATGCCAACTGCAGGAATCTGGCGGATGCTCACCGAGTACTGGAAGGAATGCCTGAACGAGATGTGGTCTCGTGGACTGCCATGATTGCAGTTTATGCTCAGGATGGACATGGGAAAAAGGCTTTGAATGTATTTAAGCAAATGCAAAGAGCAGGCATTGAACCGGATCACTTCACGTTTGCCAGTGTTCTCCCTGCATGTGCCAATTTGGGTGTTTTTCGTCTGGGCAGGGAGGTTCATGAAGACATTATTAGAAGAGGGTTTACGTCCAACGTGTTTGTGGATAGTGCCCTGGTAGACATGTATGACAAGTGTGGGAGTTTGGAGGATGCACGCAAAGCGTTTGACAGAATGCCTGAACGAAATGTTGTTTCGTGGAATGCTATGATTACAGGATATGCGCAGAACGGGCGTCTGGACGAAGCCATGGAGCTCTTTCGTAAAATGCCCGAAAGAAATGTCGTATCTTGGACTGCATTGATTGCAGGTTTTAGCCGGCGTGGGCATGATCAGGAGGCATTGATGCTGTTCTCTGAAATGCAACAGTCCGGTGTTCAGCCAAATCATTTCAGCTTTAGTAGTGTTCTTTCTGCCTGTACCAACATAGCGGCTCTGGGTTATGGCAAGGAGGTGCATGAAGACATAATTAGAAGTGGATTTCAGTCGGATGTCTGTGTAGGGAATGCACTGATAGATATGTATGCTAAATGTGGGAGCACAGAGAATGCACACGAAGTCTTTAACAAAATGCCTGAAAGAAATGTGGTTTCATGGAATGCAATGATTGTAGGATATGCACATAATGGGTATGTTGATGAAGCCCTCAAGTTGTTTAAGAATATGCCCGAGCAAGATCTGGTTTCATGGAATGCAATGATTGCAGGATATGAAGGGAACGGACGGTTTGATGAGGCTCTGAAACTGTATCAACAGATGGAGTCCATGTGTGTGAAGCCAAGCTTTGCTACCTTTGCCAGTGTTATACCCGCATGTGCTGGTTTGGCGGCACTCCATAAGGGCAAGGAAGTCCATGAAGATATAGTTAGAAATGGATTTCAGGATGACGTCTGTTTGGGGAGTGCCCTTGTAGACATGTATGCCAAATGCGGGAGCATTGAGGATGCACGCTCTGTGTTTGACAAAATGCCTACGCAAGATGTGGTCTCCTGGACTGCAATAATCATGGGATACGCAATTCATGGTTGTGGCAAGGAGGCTCTCTGCCTCTTTGAAGAAATGTTACGTTCTGGCATGAAACCGGACCAAGTTACTTTCATTGGTGTTCTGTCTGCATGTTGCCATGCAGGGTTGTTGGACGATGGCTGGAGATACTTCCATAGCATGAGTCGAGATTATAACATTACACCAGGTGTGGAGCACTACTGTTGTATGGTTGATCTTCTTGGCCGTGCTGGGTGCTTGGATGAGGCAAATAACTTAATTAACAAAATGCCAATGAAATCAAATGCCACTTTGTGGGGATCTTTGCTTGGTGCCTGTAAAACCCATAACAACATAAAACTAGGAGAATGGGTGGCAGAACGCTTAATTGAGTCAGAACCTCAAAATGCTGCCCATTATGTGCAGCTATCAAATATCTATGCAGCAGCTGGTAGATGGGATGATGTGGAAATGGTGAGAAGAATGATGAAGGATAAGAGGTTAAAGAAAATGCCAGGACAAAGTTGGATTGAGATCGATAAGGTGGTGTATTCTTTTGGTGTGGGGGACAAATCACACCCACAAATGCAGGAAATTTACACAATGTTGGAAAGATTGTCTGGACAGATTAAGGAGGCAGGGTATGTGCCTGACACAGAATTTGTGCTGCATGACATAGAGGAGGAACAGAAGGAACATATTCTTTCCCACCATAGTGAAAAGCTTGCCATTGCTTTTGGGCTCATCAATACATCCAATGGAACCTCTATCAGGGTTGTCAAGAACCTCCGAGTGTGTCGTGACTGTCACTCTTCCATAAAGTTCATTTCCAAGATTGTTGCAAGAGTAATTGTTGTGAGAGATGTTAACCGCTTCCATCATTTCGAGGATGGACAATGTTCCTGTGGGGATTATTGGTGATGCTAATGGATATTTAGTCTTCGATGGCCAGCTAGGGACTGGAAAATCATTCTTGTTGGTTTGTGATTTCTGTTCAAGTATAGTCTTTTGAGATTGATTAATGTTGTCCTTGGCATGTCTTCAAAGCTATGCTGCATGCATTCAGTTTCTTGAATGAATCTAACGAGCCTGATAGATGATGTTCATAATGGACCGAGGATTGTCTAAACATCATACTTACATGACCTGTATATGTGGATTCTATTGCATTTCATGATTCACACATATTTATCACAAATGTATACATCTTTTACTGTTTATGGAAAGTAACTTGAATCTTTGGCCTGTTATAGCTTATAGACGTGCATTGCAGTTGAAATCATACAGATACAAAGAGAGTGGTTTAGGGTTTTATGCTCTTATATCTACATTATCTTGACAATCAAAAGGGGAGTTTCAATGGAATGGGGTGTTGATATTATGGTAGTTGCGGGAGGTATTAACCTCCACGTCTAACCCTGACAATAATAGAATATTCCGGAAGCAAGAAGAAACTCTAAAGCATTGGACATAATCCTAGAAGACAAGTCGGCTAAAGGAAATATTTAATATTGAGTTTTTAGTCTCTAGAATGAGAAGTTGGCCCAGACAGCTAAGGAGGAACAATATAAATACAGGATGCCAAAGCTTATTTGGACACACACAGCTCGCAACTGCAGAAATTTAGTTGTGCACAAGTCTGGAGAGTAGCTGTAGCTGCAGCTACTGCAACTTGTATTTTCGGTGCCAGTCTTGGACTCTCTCTTGGTTATGGTTTGGAATTTCTGCTTGGTATGCTAACTCTGGAGAGTGATATGCTACCTTGATTGGCTATTAGGCCTAGGGTTTGCTTCCAGAATTATTCTCTGTCAAGGTTAAGGTGCTCGGGGGTGTCTTCGGCCTATGGTTGGGTGAAAATATTGCTATATTGTCTATGGTTAAACGAGTACACCTATTATTTCTAATAGGTTATGGGCCCACACTATCTTCAGAAAGTCTAACTGCTGGTAGATAGATTGGGAGGATGTTTTGCTCAGTTACAGTTGCAGTTGTAGTTGCAGTCAAAGTTTTTGCTGCAGCAAGGAAACCCTAACCCTCTTGTTGAGGCACCTTAAGTGAAGACATTGACCTAATTTATGGATAGCCTAGTGCGCCCTAGCCTAGCGCACCTCCTGGTACTCTCAGCAAGCTAAGACGTCAAGTTTGAGTTTTTGGTCAAAGTCAAAGGTTGACCAAGTCAAAGCAGTCATGACTTACTCTATGAAGTCAGAAAACAAGTTAGAAGGAGCTTCTAACTTCAGAGCATGGAAGACAAGGATTGATCTCATCCTTACGAAGAATAAAGTGTTGGATATCGTGAAAGGAAAGATCGTGGAACCATAGTTTGAAGAAGGAAAAGAGAAGGAACCTCAGAATGTTGCAGTTACGAAGAAGTTCAAAGACAATGACATCAATGCTATGAGTATGATAGTGGACTCTGTAAAAGACCACTTGATACCCTACATCTCTCATCTTGACTCATCTAAGAAGATGTACGATGCCCTGACTAACCTCTTCTCAGTCAGAAACATTAGACAAGCAATGAGTCTGAATAATGAGCTCTGTGACATGGAAATGAATGATGATGACAACATAACATCATACCTTGTGAGAATCTCTTAGTTAAGAGATCAACTACAAGCTATTGAATAAATCATTTCAGAGAAGGAACTGGTAAATATAGTACTCAATGGTCTTCCCAAGACATGGGATGCATTTTCCGCAACAATGAACACAAAAAAGGAGTATTCCACATTTGAAGAACTTTGGACTTGCTGTGCACAAGAAGAATCAAGGATTAACGCAAAAGAGAAATTCCAAAAAGAAATACGACGATCAAGCTTTTACAACAAAGTTCAAGAATTTTAGGAATACAAAGAAGTTTGGTTGAAGGAAGAAACCATATCAAGAAAATGATATGTCAAAGATACAATGCTTCAACTGTTGAAAATATGGTCACTACAGGAACCACTGTCCTGAGTTAAAGAAAATGAAGGAAACAAATGAAGCAACAGTTGCCAAAGAAAGGGAACCCTCAAAGAAAGTCAAGTAGGATAAAACAAACTTCTTCTTCTAAGTCAAGGTAACAATATTCTTCAAATCTCTTGTATATATCATGTTTACATAGTTCCTGTACATATCATGTATATCTATTTCTTAGAAGAAAATATGTTCAAGGGAAACAATACCTGTGAAAGAATAAAAGGATAAGGAATGCTATTACGATGACTACAAGTCAAGCAATACACATGAAAAGATGAAGTATGTTGACAATCTTTGGTAACAATTCCTGTGGCAACTATTATATAAGTAACAATTGCCAGATAAGCCGAAATAAAAAACAAACCTGAAGAGACCCAGAAGAAGTCAAAACAGAGGAAATTAGAAAAAGACTTGTGACACCTTGCAGAAGGCAATAAGAATGCAGACAAAAGCATGGACTATCTTAGATGGAGGGAGAAGATTACAAAATTCCAAAAGAAGAGCATGCATTCATGCATGAAACAAGGATTAGGAGGGAGCTAATCCTAAATAATATGATCCATTGAGGATTATGAAATATCTATCCATGTTCCCATTGAAAGTAGCAGCCATGAAAAGCTGCACGTGTTCAGTTTGACTTTAGAAGAAGTCTTTTTCGAAAAGAAGCCTTAAAGTATCCTTGGTTGTCCATCTACATCCATGATCCTATGATGAAAGGAGGAAGTTGGAATCTTCAGGGAATGAAATCTATAGAATACTCCATGGACCCAAGAGCTAAAGAGAAACATGAGGAATAAGATGAAGATTCCGAGAAAGAAAGAAAAAGCCAGAACAACCAATTATTATATCGAGAATCACTAAGACTACTAGCTTGGTTTGAACTCATTAAGAAGCAATCGAGCAGAAGAAATGGAAGTTATGATAAAGAACAGTGTGAAAAAGACTTATGAATGGAAGCATTGCAAGATTAGAGGTTCTTCCAGAAGGAGGGAGAAGACTATGACAACAACTTGTTCCATATATACCTCTTGTAGTATTCATGGATTGGAATTTACATGTAAAAGACTGTTCTTCCCAATAAAGCAAGTGAGAAATAAGCTTATACCAGAAAGAAGACCCATGTATGCAGATATAATAAGACCTTGTATGGATTCAAACAACTTGATGCAGCGTATCTCATATACAGTAGAAGCGTGGTGAAAACTTTCTATGACAGAGATAGTGTATCAGAATAGTTACTCAGAAGTCTGGGGCAAACTCTCATGATGACAGAAGAAGTGCTACTTGGATATGTTTCAGTTTGAGCCTTGCCACAATGTCATGAGCTAGCAGGAAATGGAATTGTTGAATTTGACCATGATATATTGTAATGATCAGAGCTATATGAAGCCTTCAGAGAAAACCAGTGTTCCATGATAGACTGAAGTACATTGAGATCAAGCATTACATTCTCCGTGATGAAGTCCAGAAAAGATAAGTGGTTCTCCAATATATCTCCACAGATGAGCAGATAACAAATATTTTGGTAAAGCCTCTGTCCAAGATGAAAAAGTTTGCGTACTTAAGAAACAAGCTGGGGCTCGTGGAGACGACTTCCTTATTGAAAAAGGAAGAGATTACTCCTAGGTTGGGAGGGAGCACTGATGTGTTATTGATTTATGGACAATCATTTTTTTAGTTCGAAAAATGGTCCAGGATGAGTAGTTCCTTTCCAGTTTGGAAAGTGGTTTGAAATTTTTGACGGACAGGCATTTTCCAGTTCGGAAAATGGTCCAGATCGGACCATCATTTTCGTAATGAAAATGGTTCGATAGATTGCTGATGTACCATAGACAACGATTCCCCTTGTGGCCAGTGTGGGGGAATGGTTTAGGATAGTCATTCTTCTTGGCAGTCACTCTGAGTAGTGGTCAAGTAGAATGGTCCGCCTCGCTGGGAAGTCATTCTTTCAAAGTTCATAGTTGTGAGTAGTTTTGAAGAATTGTCCGTTTTGGAGGTTGGTGCAGGACAGTCATTTCCATTAGGAAATGGTCCGGACAATCATTCCCTAGGGCAGACTCATTCTATCCAGGTTGCACTATGATTAGTGCTGGAGGAATGTCCCAGTTAGGTGAATGGTCCAGGTTCAACAATCAGGGACAAACATTCCCTATGGTAGACTCATTCTCTCCAGGTTGCACTATGACTAGTGCTGGAGGAATGACCCAATTAGGTGAATGGTCCAGGCTTAAAAATCAGGGACAATTATTTTTCTATGCCTGAGAAGAATAGTCCAAATAGCCCATGGATGATGTTTTACATTCTGAGGGCAGATGCTCTTCCAGATCTCACAGATGTGAGTGGAAGAATGGCCCAGATGACTTAGTTTATATCATGATATTGTTTTATGCAGGTTGATATCAGATGATATGATTGCTATGGAGACTGTATGTCTCTCGACAGTATATGTATGCTACTGTGGTGGATGTGTTCCACTGGTTTTGACTATGTGTCGCTGATTAAGTAGCCGTGTGCTACTTGGTGTGGTTGTGTACCCCTGGATAGTAGTTATGTACTACTATGGATAGACACAGTTATGTTCTATTGAATGACATTGTTCTGATTGCCATGTAGACTATCAATAGTGTTGAAAATGATTATCAGCTAGATGTATAGTCAGTGTGCTGATGGATAGACATTCTCCAGATGGAAAATGGTCCAGGACATTTATTCTTCTAGGACGTATGTCTAGATTAGAAGAATAGTCCTTGTAGCCCATGGCGTGGCTTCCAACATCTGTTGTAATAGTTATTCTTCTAGGACATATGTTCTGATTAGAAGAATGGTTCTTGTATCACTCTGTGGAGTGAGTGACTTATTTAACATCATGCCTGATTACTCAGATGGAGTATGGCTTCGAGAGATGATGCTATCAGATGATACTGATAGAGATGATGGTGCTCGTGATCTAATCATGAGATAGCCTGTATGGCTATGATGATGCTACCGGTTGAATGGTATGTTTGTGCTCAAGACCATTGCCTTCAATACCTCCCTAGCTAGGAGGGAGTGTTGATATTATGGTAGCTGCGGGAGGTATTAACCTCCACGTGTAACCCTGACAAGAATAGAATATTTCGGAAGCAAGAAGAAACCCTAAAGCATTGGATATAACCCTAGAAGACAAGTCAGCTAAAGGAAATATTTAATATTGAGTTTTTAGCCTCCAGAATGAGAAGTCGGCCTAGAAAACTAAGGAGGAACAGTATAAATATAGGATGCCAGAGCTCAGTTGGACACACACAACTCGCAACTGCAGAAATTTAGTTGTGCGCAAGTCTGGAGAGTAGCTGAAGTGCAGTTGCAGCTACTGCAACTTGTATTTTCGGTTTCAGTCTTGGACTCTCTCTTGGTTATGGTTTGAAATTTCTGCTTGGTATGCTAACTCTAGAGACTGATACACTACCTTGATTGGCTATTAGGCCTAGGGTTTGCTTCCGGAATTATTCTCTGTCAAGGTTAAGGTGCTCGTGGGTGGCTTCGGCCTATGGTTGGGTGACAATATTGCTATATTGTCTATGGTTAAACGAACACACCTATTATTTCTAACATGGGGAGTCAGGGCTATATATTATGGGTTTGGATTTGATTCGGGTGTAAAAAGGGCAGAAAATATATTTATACAATTTTGAAGTTTGATTAGAGTACCCCTTCTCATCAATAATTTTGAGATTGTTTCATGTGGAAAGGTTGAATAGCCCCTGGAAACCCCATTGGGAATCAAGATATAGAGCATATGGCACTGCATGACATGAATTCCAATATAGTCTCTGTAAGATATTTATGTTGGGAATTATTAACACAAATTAGTTGTTTCATAAGTCATTAAGGTCATTAGGTGTCTATGTGTCGGGATGTATGAGTGTAAGTGTCAAGACTAGTGTTGAGTTAGAAAGGGACTTCTCTCACATGAGAGAATAAGAATCATGGGAAAAGGTTAAGGGTCAAGGTTGAGATACAGTAAAATTTAACTACAAAATGCATGAATTATGGAGATCGAGAAAGAGGGATGTGTGTTGTACATGGTACCACCAAATTGTCTTTGAATATATTACTTTCTCTCTCCATTACTTTGTACTTTCTTAGTGTTTGAATTTTGTTTTGTATATATTATATATTTCTCATGACATGCATTGCAATTAATTTTTCATGATATCGGAGCTTCAGATTAACATGGTATCAGATCCAAGGGTTGCGGTGTGTTAACTCCTAGATTTGCTTTTGCAAACTAGAGGGTTAAGAGCCAACTTACTTCATCAAGCTGGTGTTCAGAGTTTGATTCTAGACATAACTTTCATGAGTTAGAGGTTGGTTCACATAGAGTTTAAATGTAGGATGGTTTAGTGATATGGTCTCGATTCATAGTTGGTTTCCAGTGGCATTATACAGGTTTTTCTTTAGTTTGGAGAGGATTGCTATTTTTAGCAGTTCTCCTACTTTTTTGGAGGCAAAGTTTGGAGATGCGCTTGGTAGTATTGATTATATATTCAAAGTTCTTGTGAGCTCATGATGCCAGTGAGATTTTTTGGGTAACATGCGAGACACTACTATTTTTAGTAGTTTGAATTCCAGGGTTCATATGACGATTCCGAGCACATATTCGTGTTCTTTGCAGAAAATCGAATCTGATGAGCCTGCTTTCATTGACATGCCAGAAGTTTCTATTTTTAGTAGTGCCTATTTTCAGGTGTGCTATATTTGGCTGTGTTCTCCTAGCAGTTCTTGACATTTTTTGTCTTTTCATATTTTTCGGGTGGACTACTATTTTTAGCAAGTATGGTCGCCATGCAGAGTGACATGCGACATCCACCAGAATGTGACACGTGGCAACTTCTGGAAGTGACAAGTGGTAGGATTTGGACGCATGCATGACACTGGAGTAAGGTGGCAAGTGCTAGAGTTAGATTGTGGGTTTGTCTGAGTCATTAGGGCATTTGCACGAGTCAACTGAAGACCACTGGGACACATGCATTGATTTAGGAGTGAGTTGGCACCTTCTTGGAGTTAACTAGGTCACATGTATGCATGGAGGAGATAACTAGGTGTGTGGTTGAGTTAACTAGGCGCATGCTATCTCTCTCTCCACTTCATTATCGGTTAGACTTAGAGTATCTCCACTTAACAGAGCACATGGTTTTCTTTCTCCACTTGGACTCCAGTGCATTGCTACTTTACTACTCTCTCTCATTACTTCATCACCAGTTGCCTAATGTGCACAAGGGAGGAGTTTCACTTGGATTGAGCATACTTCCACATCAGCTTGAGTTCAAGACTACCTCACTTCACTTAACTCACTAGTGTGCATGGTTTAGAGAAGGAGTCTTGCATGGGTAATTCAACCTCATTGATCATTAAAAGTGTTGAAATATTGTAACAACAAAGAGTATTCTAATTATTATTGAGTTATTTTTATATAGATCAAATCCCCTTTTGTGGATTGATCTTGTCGGGTCTTTTATATGACCAAATACCCTTTTGTGGATTGATCTTGTCGGGTCTTTTATATGAACAAATACCCTTTTGTGGATTGGTCAAACCCTAGTTATATGATGGTGATTGTAAAGTCGACCCCTAGGGCTAATTAAAGTGGTTTTAGCCACTGAGTGAAGAAGTCAGCCCAACTTGGTGAAGAGACACAACCCTAGTGCCTGCCAGCTAGTATAAATAAGAGAGGATAGCACCTCATTCTCTCACTCACTCAGCCACTCATTTAGTGCGCATCTTTTGGAGATTGCTGCAGTCATAAGAAGGAGAAGAGAGGTGCATGCTCAATCCTAGGTTATTCTCGGTGGTTTGGTTTTTGTCTTGGCATTGTATTGGCAATCTATATTAAGGAAGTTTTGCTGGGTTTTCTTCCCCATGAGGGTTTCCCAGGATAAAATGCTGTGTACCTTGTGATTGTGTTTCTCTCAGTGATCCTGCTTATGCTGTTATTGTCTAGTAAATTGAAAAGAACTTAATAGCAACTCTAAATTTAACATGGGTTCAGAGCTAAACTGAGTAGAGCACCTTTCACTGGGTAACCAAAAACGCCATTGTTGCTGTACAAGAAAATTAGGGCTTTTTGTTGGAAGGGAATTTCATCCTAAAAGCCATCTAGGGAAGTGCGCCCTAGCCTAGAAAACTCATTGGCAACCTAAGTGCAACTTTTTAGTGGCCATAGCCTCTAGAAAGTGAAACCATAGTTTTGACTAGTACAAGAAAACTAGAAAACCAGGAAACCAGGAAACCAGAATTAGTACCAGAAGTACCAGTCTAGATTTGCGCAGGCTCAGTTTCAAGGGGTAAAATTTGGATTTTCTGAAAACAGACTGCTCCAGCCTACTCGCCTCAGCTCAACGCACCTAATCCCTGGATTAGAATTCAAAAATTTGAAAGTTGAAAAATTAGGGTTTCCTCATAAAACTCTAAGTTGCAGTTGCAATGTCAGTTCTTTCATTCTAGTTGCAGCACCAGTTGTAGTACCAACACCAATTGCAGTACTAGTTGCAGCGAAAGTTTTTGTGGAGTGTTGGGACTCTGTTTTACTGTCCTAGTGCACCATACCCTAGCAAGATACTGTCAGAGTTATGTACTTACATATGTTTAAAATACATTATTATTCTAAAGGGTACTTTTTTTTCCAAGAGAAATTAGCTCAATTTTATAAGGAGTATAAAATCATTTACAGCTCTGTTGCCAGACAGTCAGTCCAAACTGAAATGAACATCCAATCAGATCGGGAATGGTCAAAATGAGAAAATCAGCCCGGAAGTAAAGAATGAACAGTCAAACATCCAAGTCGACAAGCACTACAGAGAGGTCTGTAACCGTGCCAAAGAAGTGATAGCGATTCCAACATGAGTCGCCTTCCACCCTCCTCCAGCAATCATCCGAGGCAGCGTCTGTTCCCGCAGCCAAAACAACTGTCGCCATCCCCAGGCCAGCATCCAGAACAAGGAGAAACCGAGGCACAAAGGCGAGCCAGTGCAGAGAGCCAGGTTAAAATTCAAAGAGATTGAGATAGGATGTTGGGCTCTCCTGGCCTCTGTCGCAGTGAAAAATGAAGAGTCTGCCCACCACATGACAGAGAGCTCTCTTAGAGAGAGCATCCGCCTCCGAATTGTATGATCTGGGGAGATGGCGGAAAGTGATGTCAGAGAAGGAGCTAGCCAACAATTGTGTTTTGATTTTCCAACCTTCCACATGGCTCGAATGGAGATCACACTTGTGATTAATCCAGTCAATGATGACTTTGGAGTCGCCAATGACCTGGAAGTGATCAAGAGACCAATAGGAAGCGAGCAGGAGTGTCGCCCAGAGGCCAAGCAGCTCGGCCTTTGTATTGGAACCCCTTCCACAGCAAAGATACCACTTAGTCGTCCGGTTCGGGTGCGTCTTGAAGATGCCTCCCGCACCACAACATGAACTTGAAGATTTGGCCGCTCCGTCAAAAAAAGCCACTGAGTGGCCAGCAGGCAAGGAGAAATCTACCACTTTGTATAGGATAGGCTTGATAGTGGACTACTGCCAGTGGAAAGAGGAAAGAGTTCTGTAGCAGACAGCCCGATAGGAAGGGGAGACGTCCTCAAAGAGTGACTTATTTCGCTCAATCCAAATATGCCAGCTGACATAAACTGCCAGTGAAGGAGGCACTGCCAAGTCAAAGGTCCAGGTGGCAAAGCACTCCGGGAAGGAGGCACCAGTCCAATGGAAAGAAAGAGATAGATGTTGCAAGATGTGCAGCCAAACATTTTGTGCAAACGTACAATGAAAAAACAGATGGTGGATATTCTCCGTGGCTTCTCTGCACAGTACACAAAGCCCAGGACCGTGTCTGCCTTTTCTTTGAAGGTTCTCCCAGGTGAGGAGTTTATCGCTAGCCCCAAGCCAAAGAAATAGTTTGTATTTTAAGGGGATCTGCCAGGACCAAATCCGAGTGAGCCATAATGGCTGGACATCGGTCTCCCTGTCCGGAAGGAGAGCTGCATACACATTCTTTGCTGTAACAGATCCAGATCCATCGCCCCCTACCCAGGTGAGAGTATCACGGGCTTCTGTGAGAGATAGACCAGAACTTTTAAGAGCGGCCGTGAAGGTGTCAATATCCAATGCTAAGGGTCCGCCGAGGGCCAAATCGCTGTTATGAAGCCAACGATCTGGGAGGGGAGAGGCAACAGTCTCTATCTTTAATTGTGCAAGAGAAAGAATGTTAAGAGACAACAATTTGGACCTGAGCTGGAAGGAGAGTATCGAAAGGTCATCAAGGCCGATGAGTTTGTCCTTGCCCAATTTAATTTCATTACCCGAACCCGGACACCAACGGAGCCAGTGCAGGATGACCTGTGAAGAAGAAACCAATCCCTTCCAGAATGGAGAGGCCCAGCTCTGAGAAAGTTGTGATTGACGAATCCAAAGGGAGAGAGGTTTGGAACCGAGATATTTAGCCATGATAACCCGATGCCAAAAGTTTTCAGTGGAAATCGCTCGCCAGAAAGAGCAAGCCAGTAGCGCCTTGTTGAAAGTAGAGAGATGCTTTAGTCCCCAACCGCCTTCCCGCTTTGGCCTAGAGAGAATCTGCCACTTGCAAAGGTGAAAATGCCGATTCCCTGCATAGTCGCTCCAGAGAAATTTAAAAGAAAGTTTGCGGAGCAAGGTAAGAATTTTAGCAGGAATCTTTTCCAATAACATCCAGTAGACAGCCAAACTTTGCAATACCGAGTTAACTAGGATGAGACGTCCCCCAAGGGACAACCATTTGTAGTACCAGAGACCAATTTTCCATTCAAAGGTGGACAATCTTGAGGTAATTTGTGATCTTGAGGTAATTTGTGATCTTGATACCAGTGATGCGATGCTCGGTAACATTTTTTGTGAGGAGAAGACTCAGCCCTTCCAAAACAAGGATAAAAAGGTAAGGGGACAGGGGGCATCCCTGTCGGAGCCCCCTTTCACATTGAAGAAACGGGATGCTTCCCCATTAACCAGAACAGAGAGATTAGCACTTGTGACACAGGTCATTATCCAGTTCGTAAAATGAATCCCAAAACCAACCGTGAGAAGGATGAGTCTAAGGAGATCCCAGTTGATACTGTCAAATGCCTTTTTGAGGTCGATTTTCATGACCAGTGCTTTTTGTTTTTTCTGAGAAATGCTGTGTAAGCACTCGTGAGCCACCCCAATGGCATCATGAATCCTTCGGCCCTTAAGAAAACCGTGTTGTTCAGGCGAGAGATTTCTTTCCAGGACAGGCTTCAATCGAGTGGAGATGACTTTAGAAACGAGCTTGTAAATCAGGTTACAAAGAGAAATCGGTTTGAAATCATTGAAGGAAGAGGGGAGGTCTTTTTTTGGGATTAAAACCAGAAAGGTGGAGTTGAGACTACTGGAGATTTTACCTTTCTTGCGCACATTCTCAACCATCGATAGTAGATCCGGTCCAACAAGGTCGAAAAAATGTAAGAAAAATTCGGTCGTCCATCCGTCGGGACCCGGGCTTTTTTATTTTTTAAGGATAGAAAGGATTTGCTTAATCTCTGACAAGGTAACCGTCTTGTAAAGTTCCGTGGCTTCAGAATCAGAAACAAAACTTGAGAAGAGATTGGCTGTTGAAATTTGCGCCGGCAAGTTGGATTCTCGGTTGGATTTGTAGAGTTGTTCAAAGTGAGTGGCCACTGCATGCTTGAGTGCCTCCTGACCATGAATGGTCCCCTCAGTATCATGTTCCATCGACCATATGAGCTTTTTATTCCTGTTGATGTTTGCCACCTTGTGGAAAAACTTGGTGTTTGAATCACCCCATTTAAGCCAGGTCGCCCGACTTCTAAGCCGCCAACATTTTTCATCTTCCAGTAGAATGGAATTCCTATTGTGCTCCAAAGCTTTGAGGGATGTCTCGTCTGCCGGAGACAAGGCTGCAGTAGTAGAGTTTTTGATGTGAGACATGATCTCGAGCTCTAACCTGTATAATGCAATCGCCTCTTCAGCCTTTTTAACTTTGGTCCATGTTTTAGTGTGAGCTTTGAGGATAGATAGTTTCCAGACGAGTCTCGATTGAGGGTTAGTATCTCGCTGGAAACGCGGATCGTTCCAGACTTGAAAAACTAGGGCAGAGTAAGCTGAGGAATCAACCCAATGCTGATTGTATTTAAAGGGGAAGGGTTTGAGACAAACATTGAGATTTAAGGTGAGAATTATGGGCGTATGATCAGAGAAGAAGGGGAGGGCGAGTCCAGGTGAAGGGTAGGCAGAGGAGGTGAAGAAGGTCTCGGAAATAAGGAAATGATCCAGCCTTCTGGCAACAGCCTCCGAGCCCCTTCGCCCATTTCGCCAGGTAGGGACGAGGTTGATAGGCATGATATCAATAAGATTAAAAGCCTTGAAGAGGTCTCTATAAAGGTAGTTGCCACAAGCTGGTGAAGAAGCCGTGCCCCAATGTTCGTCCGAGGAGAGAGTGATATTAAGGTCGCCTCCCAAGATGAGATTGGGGAGGGAGAGAATCCCACTGCTAGCAAGTTGAGTCCAGAATAGTGATCTGTCCTGGCATGGACCGTAGACATTTAAGAGTGCCAGGTCCTGGTTTGTGGAAAAACTGTTCCCAATACACAATATACCTCCACATGTTAAGAAGGACTTAAATTTGAAGAGCACCGGATCCCAAGCCACCATCATGCCTCCAGAGCTGCCAATGGAACTTAAAGCAGCAGTGACCCAAAGGGGACGGAATCGATGGAAGAAGTCTCTGGCGGAGTAATCAGCTGATAGAGTTTCTTGTAGGAAGATGACATCAGGTTTAGTTTGCTCCAGTAAATGTCGTAAGGAAGCAGCCTTGAGGGTTCCCCGGATCCCCCGTATATTCAGTGAGAGTATTATCATTACTTAGAGCGGGCTATGGCCTTCAGTGCTCTAAGGGCCTTTCCGTCTTGTGAGTTGATTTCAGAGACAGTATGTTGTATAGTCGATCCTTCCTTCTTTTTTCTAGCGCTCCTCGTCTGGAGAGGGGAGAGCTCAGATCCTATGCCACGTGACCAAGCGAAGGATTTAGATTGGGGCTCAATGGGATGAGTTGTAGACGTGCCTGCTTCAGAGGTAGAGGTTATGAGCTCTTTGCCACGGTATAAGGGAAGTTGTAAGGTAGAGTCAGGAGTAAAACGAGCAGAGAAGGAAGGACTCAGCGCTTCCAAGAGTGAGGCTTCATCCTCATCTGGCTGGTTAAATCCAGGGGGAAGGGGGAGGTCAGAAGATTCAACTGGAGAGGGAAAGGGTGAATCCTGTGTAGACGACAATGGGGAGGGGATAGGGAGCGCAGGTAAAAAGGGGGAAGAATCCAGGGTGGAGGGAGGAGAGCTATCGAGGGGTAGAGCCGGGGAGAGAGTCGGGGGTAGCTTAGCTTCGGAGGTGAGAGGCTTGGACAGTGAGGAAGGGGCTAGCCAATCAAAATCCTTTACAAGGAGTTTTTCAGTTTCCGAGAGAGATGAGAAGAGTGTAGGGCAAAGTTGGGCTAAAATAGTCAGGGAGTCCGACTGCTCAGGGCAAGACTGCTTGCTAAGATCAAGGGGAACCTCTAAAAAGTCTAGGGAAGGGTCGACCGACTGATAGGCTGGTGGATTTAGATACAAGTCCTCCGATTCATCCAAGATAGTAATAGCAGGCTTACCCAGGCACGAACAACGAAGGTGTCCAGTCTCACGGCATCGGGTGCATCTGAAAGGAATGCCGAGGTAGTCAAGCTGCTGATGGATCTTCCTCCCACGCCATACTATCTCGAGAGTGTCAGGCAGACCCTTTGAAATGTCTATCTCGACCAGTACCCTGCCCATTAGTCTTGTGGATCCCGAACGAGAGGATGAGTCCACAGAGATTGTCTTCCCCAAAGAGTTCCCGATCGCTCTAAAGGCTTCCTCATTCCAGAAGTGGAGTGGGAGACCTGGGAGCAACACCCAAAGATGACGTAGCAGGAAATAGTCATTGTCCGGGTTAAACTCCAAGCGCCAACGTTTGAGCATGAGGCTGCTGCCTCTGAAGACCCAGGAGGAAGAAAGGATCAACGAGGCGTCTTCAGGTGTTCTACAGGTGAAACAGAGCCATCCTTTTTTGAGAAAGTGAACCTCCGGAGCATAGTCAAGAAGCGGGAACCAGTTATGCTTGATCCATTCCTCCAGTGGGGGAGAGCTCAGGCTTTTATAAGAGATACGGTCGACCAAAGAGCAGGTGGACATTTTACACAGGGTTTCCAAACCCACTCCGTCGCCCAGAACTAAACGTCTGATTTTTGTGTTAGCTTTCCAAGCCTTACGTCCAGAGGGGGCTGTATGGAGGGGAAGAGAATCATGAAGGAGCACCGGGCGGGACGGTCTGTTTTGTGCAGGAGATCTGTCAGAAGTCAAAGGAGCTTTCGAAGTGTTACATAGTGAGGACGCTGAGAGACCTTTGCTAGTGGAGGGCACCAGGGGGGGGAAAGCAGAATTTGAAAAGATCTTGGAGGGAAGAGTCGGAGCACCGTGAATCATGGAATCTATTTTGTCCAATATACCCTCCTGGTTCCAAAAGAGGTCATCGGTGGGAAGTGAGGGGGAATCGGTCAGGGAGGCCATAAGAAGTAGTCTAGGGGACCACACCGGCCCACTACGCAGTACAATGAAGGAGGCTAAGGTGGGGAGAACAGTCTGGAAACAAAGCAGGCACCGGGGATCAGTGCCTGTCAGATGCAGAGAGACAGAGAACAAAGCGACAAGGGACTCACAGTGGCAGACAGTCCGATTCAGAACGATAAAATAAATGGAATCTAAGAGACACAGTGGGTGAGTGGCGAGTATTTTAAACAATGCAGAGTATTCCGTTGTCGATCCTTGTGCAGTAGAAGGTCACGTGTTCAATGTTTCCACCGGAGCTTCAAACGAAAGGGAAAACCAAGCTGGAGAACAATACGTGAAGCCAGTCCGTCGTCGATCCTTGTGCAGTAGAAGGGCACGGTGTTCCACAGGAGCTTCTAACGTAGGGGAAAAACGAGCTGGAGAATCAATACGTGAAGCCGCCAAGCTGTAATAGACAGTGCTGACAGCCTTTGGATCGTTACTGTCACAATAGGATCCAGAGTGGAGATTCAACAGTGTTGGGCGCCAAAGACACAATGGAGTGCAGATTCAAAACCCTGTAATCGCCCGCCATTGGGCCCCGAAGACACTCAAGCTTGATATAAGTTTCCTCTTAGTTGAATTATAACAATGTACTTGCAGGAGAAGGGATCTTTTGTCATAGATCCAGAAGGATCTCAGATCCAACACATTTAGCGGAATAAGACACTCCAGGTTTGATCATTTGGATATGCATCTACTTGTTATGACATTTTTTGACCTTATAGGTTGTATGTTGAAGCTATGACCATCATACTAACCCTTGGTCAAAATTAAAGTCAAGGTATTAGATTGAGATTAGAGTTTATTCTCTAACTTATATTTCTATCAAGATAGCATATTGTCTTAGTACAGAGGATAGGTTGAAGAAAGCACTTGTCATCTTGAGTGAACGAGACTTGGAAGAAAAGCAACACACTCATTCAAGACTCCAGGTTCCAGGTTTGATTGATTAAGTTTATAAGATTCAAAGTTGCACATGACAAGTTTGATAACTACCTCATTACAAGTAAACACTATAGTTGAGGTAGCAGTCTTTGAAAAGTATTATACTTGGTAGCATGTGAGCATATTGAGATAAATGATTATTGTAATCATTTACCAGATACAACTAACATCTCATCTAGGAGAAACCTCTTGTTTTTGGTCTCAGATTACCATGGAGGAATGATTGAAGAGTGTTGCTCTCATCTCGTATTGTATTTCTTACTTTTGACCCTTGTTCCAAATAGATCACAAGTGATGGCTCTAAAGGAGCCACTATTGTTCTCACTATTGCTTTATTATTATTATTCTTGTTTGTTGTTTCTCCCTTGTTGATCTTGTTCCAGGCAGGTCACAGGTGACAACCCTGAGGAAGCTATAGTAACGGTTGCAAGAGGCAATAGACTAGATGAGACATGAAGTAGACTATCCAAGTTGTATACATGATCATGTACATTCATGTACCAAAGAAGATGAAGAAGAAGCTACTTTTGAGAGACATAGTATCTCATACGAAGATTGATAGTAATGAGCAGAAGGCTCCAAGATGACTGAACATTAGAATTGGTCAGTGGATAAGCCACCCTGACAGGAAGAAGAATTCGTTTGAAGTCTGACTCAGTTTTTCATATTAAGAATTGGTATTCAACACCAAGTATATCCTGCAGAGACTATGTAGTTGTTGTAGACTCAAAAGAAATCAAGACTCAGAGTAAGCCTGAGGATCAGATGAAGAAACATCTTCCAGGACTGGGAGATAGATGCCATGAGTTGAGAAGACTAGATCGTAGCTTCAGAGATTTCTAGGAGATGTAAAATCTCCTGGGAAGATTCCCTTGATTCAGTGTCAGAGAAGGAAGCCAGTCAGAAGGACTAGATATGGATTTTTCTGTGAGACTAGAAGGGAAGTCAATGTTGACTTCCAAGATTGATCTAACAGATCAAGCATGCTGCAGATAACAATATAAATATGTACGAGCCTGATTTGTGTCTAGAAGATTCTCCTAGCAAGAGGGAGAAGACTATGACGAGACACTTACTCCAGTAATTGAAGAAATAGTATTCATGAAGACAACCAGAACAACCATGATTCTGATACAGTATGAGATTCAAGGGGAGCAATCCCTATATTTGAGATTGAGTTATCTCCAGTGCCAGTTGGTGTAGTACATTAGTCAGGCCATGGAGACATGACTACAATAGCAGATAGAGTTACCTCCATAAAAGAAGAAGAGCTACTTTTAGTATCTGTTATTGAGCCACTCTCAGTTTCAGATGAAGTTGTTGCCATGATAAAGTAGAGGAGCTACTCTTAGAGTTCAACAACTACAGTGATTCTCAGCTTCAGAGAAGCTGCAGGTGCAAAATCCCAGTTCCAGAGGAACAGTTGCAGAGAGAGTAGAGGTCATACTCTCAGACAGTGAGACAAATAGTGCTTTACATAAAGCACACATAGCTAGCACATGATTTGAACTGATTAAGTTGCAGCTGAGCAAGTGTACCAGGTCGGTACAAAGTGATGTGAAAGATTTAATTTGAAGTTGAAGATAGAAAGACTCATGTCTGCAGGTTGAAGGAAGCTCTGTACGTGTTGAAGCAAGCTCCTAGAGCTTGATATGGCAGAATTGACAGTTTCCTGACGAGCTTAGGCTTTACCAAGAGTAATGCTGATTCTAACCTTTACTTCAAGGTTATGAATGATGAGCTAGTGATGTTGCTACTATATGTAGATGATTTATTCCTGACAGATGAAGAAAAACTCATCACAGATTGCAAGAAGAAGGTCGCTACAGAGTTTGAAATGAAAGGCCTAATGCATTATTTCTTAGGTCTTGAGGTTTGGCAGAGCCCAAAGAATATCTTCCTTAACCAAGGGAAGTATGCAGTAGAAATACTGAAGAGGTTTGACATGTTGGAATGTAAATCCATGAACACACCCATGGAAACAAAGTTGAAGCTCCTGGTTGATACTTCGTTAGAATTGGTTGATGCTACGCTGTACAGACAGATCATTGGATCTTTGATGTATCTGACGAATACCAGGCCAGATATATGTTTTGCTGTGAACACCTTGAGTCAATATCTGGTAGAGCCCAGACGTGTTCATCTTGTTGCTGCAAAACATGTGATGAGATACCTTAAGGGTACGTTGGACTTTGGTCTCTGTTATACTGGAGATCATGACTTTAGACTGGTTGGTTATACTGATTCAGATTGGGCTGGAAGTGTCCCTGATAGAAAGAGCACTTCAGGATGTTGTTTCAGTCTGGGGTCAGCCATGACTTCATGACAGAGTAGGAAGAAATCCATTATTTCTCTCAACACGACAGAAGCGAAATACATTGCAACATGTTTTTCCAGTTGTGAAGCCATATGGCTTCGAAAGTTGTCGACAGGTCTATTCGATCTGGAGATGGAAGCCACCATGATTCTATGTGATAACCAGAGTTGCATAAAGATGACGGAGAACCCTGTGTTCCATGATAAATAGAAGCACATAGAAATCCGGTATCACTATATTCGTGATATGATGCAGAGAGGAGCTGTAAAGCTCCAATATGTTGGCACAAATAAGCAGGTTGCAGATGTGTTGACCAAGCCTCTATCTCGCGTGAGGTTTGAGCACTTCCGAGACAAGCTTGGTGTTGTCTGAAAGGACCTCCCTCGAAAGGGGGAGTGATGTTGATGATACTATGGTATCCTGACCAACAATGGGTAGCTCCATTAGGATTTTATATCCTAGGGAATTGATCATCCCTGGACAGATCCCGAAGGTCCGATAAGGACGGTCTGTCAGAGTACCTATGCATGTATATGCCAGCTGTGGTCGGTAGTGGTATCTCCGTTAGGATTGTTTATAATCATAGGGAATATTATGATTCCTGTGCAGATCCCGAAGGTCTGGTAAGGACGGTCTGTTAGAGTACCACATGGTAGCGTCGTTAGGATTTTATATCCTAGGGAATCTTATGATTCCTAGGCAGATCCCCAGGAACTGTCAGAGTACCACAAACTGTTGTTGTTGCACCTGTCTTAAGGCAGACCCCCCTTCTCCCCTAAGGGCTGCGCAACCTCCCAGTCTAGGATCGATCAAGAAACTGAGTTTGATTGACTCTTTATCCCCTCAGGAACCTCAATTAACTAAATAGGCCCCCTTCTTCTTAAGGCGCAGGTTCTATGGAACTCGCGGGCTTCTCCATAACGCTTTAAATATTTAACGTATTTAGGCATTAGCTCTCCTCTGACTAAGCCCCTTCCCTCACGTGATTGCTGCTGGTGACCAGTCGCCTAATCAAAAGGCGCGTCGGGGTTTCGCGTATCGAGTCTTTGCATGTGAGTCACTCTGACTTTCCCGACTCCCGAAATCCCGACAGGAGCCTAGCGCATGCTAGCCCCTCTATTCTCCTTCACCGATGTGACCCCTTGCTATGGCCATGGGCCAATATTTCAGGTGCTTCGCGATTTCGCGTTTCGCGAGTTCACACTTTGCGAATCGTCTCCCTGGACAATCAACGGTCGAGATCTCTCTTCGATCTGATGACTCAGATCAAATCGCGATTTCGCGTTTCGCGAGTTCTTGTAACTCTTGCCTTTGATTTCCCGAGTCACAAAATCCCCACAAGGCCAGATCTACGGTTCAACTCCCTCCTTCGATCAACGGCGGTAATCAAATCGTGATTTCGTGTTTCGCAAATTCCCTCGACTCTACTCTTTGACCTTTCCACTCAGCGAGTTAGCGAAATGATGATCTCTCGCCACGTGTCCTCCTTGACAACGGACGACTCCGATTATTTCAGAGTTTTTTAACCTCGCTCCTCCTGTGTACTTTCAAAGATTTAATGTTAGTGCACTTTACCTTGATCGGGCGGCTACGATTCTTTTACGCTCAGATCGAATGGCTGAGATCTTTTCTCCTCTGTGCTTGCTCCTCGTTGTTTGGACGCTGATCGGACGGTCTAGATGTCTCCCCTTGAGCTAAGCTTTCTTCAGAATTAGAAGATTTTCGAAAGATTCAAAGGATTCGACCTTTGTCCTTCATGCGAGTCCGTTTCTTGGATCTCGTCCACACTTCTTGTAAAGTGTTATCCCTTCGGAGCTTGATCTCCTCAAAGATTTCGATCTCCCAAGCACTTCTTGATTTTCCGGAAAATTCGTCAAACTCAGATCCAAAGATTCTTGAAAATAATTCTTTCCTGCCTTCCTGGCGTTCCTCTGTTCTTGTCCTTCGACTTCTTTATGGAGTCGCTTTGACTCTTCGTCGAATTCCAGATCTGTGCACTCTTTGCAACAGATCTTTACACAAGATTGAGTTCTTGCAACGACTGTGCACACCTTGCGGCAGTCACTTTACAATTCCTGCAAAGAAACCTTACGTTGTTTCTTCTGAGCTTCCGAGTCGAAACTGACTCTGTCAACGCACTCCTTGCGGAATGAATTTTGGATCTGTGCACTCCTTGCAGTGGATTCTTACGCAAGATTTGGATTCTTGCGGACGACTGTGCACTCCTTGCAGCAGTCACTTTGCACTCCTTGCAAAGGAAATTTTACGCTATTTCTTCTGAGCTTTATGAGTTGAAATAGACCCTGTCAACGCACTCCTTACGGACTGTGTGCACACCTTGCACTGGCTCACGAATAAAAGCGATTTTAAATTTTCTGCAAGCGTTTCAAAGCTACATACACTCGTAGCAAGATTCATTCATTCTTGAAAAGATCATCGACAACAACAGGGAAATTGTAAACAATATTCACACCATACATTGGATCAATTTTCCTATGTTATCTTCATTCAAAGTCAAGAAAATGGTTACAGCTAAAATCAAAGCAACAACTACTGTTCACAAATTCCTACTTGCTCATAATTCTCGTAACCCTCTTTAGGGCATACAAAACCTCTCTTTATACAAAAGAATCAAACTAACTGCTACCTAATTGCGGTTACATTGAGACTAGGGTTAAACTCCTAGGTCACGCGTGCTCATTTTTGTCTATGCGCGTGATCTTTCCTTTTTCTGTTTCTATCAGCTGCCAAAGATCTGTAGTACCGGCTCACGTTGGAGGTTCCGAATTGGTCCTTAGGCGCTTGGTTGTCCTGCCATGTGTAGTTGTTGACGATGCGCCTGCATCTCACTCCCCTGGGAAAAATTTCATGGACTCCTGCACCGAATTTCCATGCTTCTGGAGATTAGCTTCACTCTCCCAACTGGCATCTTCTATTGGGTGTGTTGCCATCCTTATACACACTTGCAAACGTGAGCTTGAGTTCAGCTCATTTAGTGTGTCCTTGGAGGCACAATGCCTAGGTTCACAGCCCACGCTGTCACTTTGATCGGAACCTCTTCCGTCTAGGCTTACTCCTAGGGAAGCCAAAGGGGGTAGTGTTGAAATAATGTAACTGCGAAGAGCATTCTTATTATTATTGGATTAAATCCCCATTGTGGATTAATCATGTCATTATTATTATTATTGTTATTAGATTAATCCCCATTGAGGATTAATCATGTCGGTAATTGAATAAGGACCAAATCCCCTTTTGCGGATTGGTCATCGGAC
>ML778316.1:339243-350949 GCA_009831015.1 Picea engelmannii
CATTTCTTTTGAGCACAAATACCCCTATCAAAAGTCCAAGGATCCAGTTTTTACAATATTTGCTAAAAAATAATTAATTAATTAAATAATTAAACCTCCAAACTTAGGGAAATTTAATTAAAAATTAATTAATTAAAAAAAACTAACCTAGACTCGACGGAATTACGCGAAACTTTCTATGATGTCTTGCATGGTCATTTACAATGAATTCCCTATATAGTTAACCAAAACATAAGCCCACTGCAATGCCGTTCACCACTTTGGAGGAAATATGTAAAGTGAGAGGGAAAAACTCAAGGGAAATCATTAAGGCTGGAAGGCCCAATGATAACCTGAGGATAAAAAACCCTCGGTGAAAGGAACTCTCCCAGTGAACCGATGCCAAGGTAACTGACCTAGACATGACTCATGCAGACCTATTACATTATTAACCCACGTAGGGGTGCGGAAATTCCAAATACAAAAAAAGTGTTGGGCCAAACACAACCCTGTAGAACCAAGAATCTTCAATAATACTGCATTTGATGATACATCTCTTCATGGCACATGAGTTGACCGCCGGTGTCAAATGGGCGGTCAACAGGGTGTCCCTTCCACTTGACCAGATATTCAAAATAGGTCTTCTTCCTAGTCTTCTTACCAATCCTCTGATCAACGACCTTTTTCATCTGTGGTTTTTCTGCTATAGGCATTTGTTTCTCCCACTTATTCTTCTCTTTCTTTGTTGATCCCTCTGCGTCATCCTTCCCGTAAGGATACAGGTCTGAAATGTTGAATATGGGCGATATGTCCACATCATCTGGCAGCTCGATCTCATAGGTGTTTGCATCAAACTTTCTCAATAAGTTTCCCAAACTTCTGTTTACCACCTCAGTCTGTCCATTTGTCTGAGGGTGATAAGCTGAGCTGAAGGACAAATCTGTCCCCAACTTCTTCCACCGTGTTCTCCAAAAATGACTAATAATTTTTGTGTCTCCATC
The DNA here is from genome assembly GCA_009831015.1 of Picea engelmannii. Taxonomy (NCBI): domain Eukaryota; kingdom Viridiplantae; phylum Streptophyta; class Pinopsida; order Pinales; family Pinaceae; genus Picea; species Picea engelmannii. The sequence continues at coordinate 340,224 of ML778316.1, forward strand.
CGAGACAATGCTTCTGGGTAGGCTGTGAAGTCTCACAACTTCCTTAAGAACAGATTTGCAACATGTGTTGCATCACTGGTCTTCTAGCATGGGATAAAGTGTGCCATCTTTGAAAATCTATCCACCACCACAAATATGGGATTGCATCCTCTTTGCGTTCTTGGTAGTCCCAACACAAAATCCATCCCTTCAACAACAATCCCTCTTGAATCATATACCCCATGGATGGGAAAATCATGAGCTCTTTCTCATGGTTCCCTCTGCTATGTTGTTGAGATCCCCTAGGGTCCCATACTTTCTCCTGGAGCTGTTCATCTGCTCCTTTTCCTTGATGCTTCTTTTGCTACTGCTGTTGTTTCTTCTCTGCTGCTATGGCAGGTCCTCTGTTCAGCCTCCTCCTACTGATAGGTTCTTATGCTGACCCCAACATTAGACTTTTGATTTCTTCGATCATCTCGTCCAGCTGCTCAACTGGTTGGTCCCTGTTTTGCAGACTGCTCTGCTGCACTTCTTCCTTGTCAATGGTTAGATCAACCTGATCTCCCTTGATGCCTTCATCTCCTGTGGCCTTAGCTTGCCATCTTGCTGTAGACTCTAGTTCTGCAGTCTCATAACTGAGCTGCTGCTCAGCTTCTTCCTCTGACAGATTGGCTTCTGTCATCTCCTCTTGTGTTGGTTCAACTCCAACTTCTTCCAGCTTCTCCCCAGGCTGGTATACTCCTCTACCTGTTTCCAATTTGATCTGTTGGATATGCCTACTCTGCATATCTATCCTCCTCTCTAGGGATTCTAATTCCTCATACAGCTCAACAAAATGTATGTTGTCTGCCTCCTCTTCTGCTGCAGGCTCCAATGCTGCAGTTATCTCCCTTTCAACTTCCTGGCTGAAAATTTTGAGCAATTCTGCTGAGTGTTCTCCTCCTGAAATCTGAATGACTGTCTCATGGCAGCCATCCCCTGGGTTTGGATCGTTCAACCAATCCCCCAACATCTTCAACTCTCGCTCCCATTGAGTGAGCAATTCATTTGAATTCTCCTCTTTTTTTGTTGGGGCAGACATTAGTATTTGCTCCTTCTCCTCATCTTTGACAGTCCTTGTTGGCTGTCTTTCTTCTGCTGCACCTGCATCATAGACACAGTTAGCTTTAAAAGCATTCGGCCCCATGGTCTCCTTCTCGAATTCTTGTTGCACTACCTCCTCATGTGCAAATCTTGTATTAGTCTCTGCTGGACTATTTGGCAGGAATATTTGAATTCCCCCAACGATCAGAACACACCTCTGATCCTCCTCCACTGCGATGGGAGTATTTAACTTCTCATCGTCTTCATTCACATGGTTTGCAAACCCACATGAATCTTCATCTATCAACACTCCTTGTTGATATGAACTCTCAGCAAAGTTCATCTCTTCTCCCTTGCCCACCTGACACTTTGGGATTCCTCCTCTGCCCACCTGGTAGTCTATGAGATCCAATGACCCCCCTTCATTGCCCACCTGGCAACTTGAACTTCCATCACTACCCTCCTGGCAATCTATGAGATCATCCACAGATCTCCTTCCATTGCCCACTTGGCAACTTGAAAGTTCACTTCTTCCCTCCTGGCAGTTTATGAGACCTATAACTGATCTCCCTTCCTCATCACTGAGGGTTTCTCCGACTTCTGGCTCACAGATGCAAACCAGCTCTTCCTCTGTGTCACTGAGGTTTTCAGCATACTTCAGCCACTTCCTCAACTCTTGTTGCTGTTTTCTGGCCAACAACCTTCGGACATGCCATTTTGCTTTCCTCTTCAAAGGCCATTCATATGTCCAATGTGTCTTTGTCTCCTGCTGTATATTCAATGTCAGCTATTCCATTCTCTCTCTTATCTCAGTGAGTTCCTCATCAATTTCTGCTTTACTTTTCTTCTGGCGGTCTCCTCTTTGACCACTCTCATGGCCTTTAGTAGCCATCTTTTCTGTCTTCAACCCTCCTGGCTATCTACCATTTGTTGCACACCATGCAACCATATTTACAGAGTATTAGTACTCCGTCTTCCTTCACCTGCTGTCCACGAGTAAACTTCAGCTTCTGATACCATTTGATGTGATCAGATTATCACTATTTGCCTCTTCAGCTTTGCCTACAATCTACAGATATAATCTAGTTCTTGATACTACTCGTCGTAGTCAGACTATCTTTTCTATCTCCTTTGCCTGAAATCTGCAGACGAAATCCACTCTGATACCTGTTGACGGTATGAGACTATCTCCTTTATCTCTTTTCTTCTTTCTCTTTCGCCTGAAATCCACAGACAAAAATTTCAGCTCTGATACCACTTGATGCAGACCCCCCTTCTCCCCTAAGGGCTGCGCGACCTCCCGGTCTAGGATTGATCAAGAAACTGAGTCTGATTGACTCTTTGTCCCCTCAAGAACCTCAATTAACTGAATAGGCCCCCTTCTTCTTAAGGCGCAGGTTCTATGGAACTTGCGGGCTTCTCCTTAACGCTTTAAAGCTTCAATGTATTTAGGCACTAGCTCTCCTCTGACTAAGCCCCTTCCCTCACGTGACTGTTGGTGGTGACCAGTCGCCTAATCAAAAGGCACGTCGCGGTTTCACGTATCGGGTCTTTGCATGCGAGTCACTTTGACTCTCCCGACTCCCGAAATCCCGACAGGAGCCTAGCGCATGCTAGCCCCTCTATTCTCCTTCATCGATGTGATCCCTTGCTATGGCCGTGGGCCAATCTTTTGGGTGCTTCGCGATTTCACGTTTCGTGAATTCGCACTTTGCGAATCGTCTCTCTGGACAATCAACGGTCCAGATCTCTCCTCGATCCGACGACTCAGATCAAATTGCGATTTCGCGTTTTGTGAGTTCTTGTAACTCTTGCCTCTGATTTCCCGAGTCACGAAATCCCAACAAGGCCAAATCTATGGTTTAGCTCCCTCCTTTGATCAACGGCAGTGATCAAATCGCGATTTCGCGTTTTGCGAATTCCCCTGACTCTACTCTTTGACCTTTCCACTCTGCGAGTCAACGAAATGCTGATCTCTCGCCACGTGTCCTCCTTGACAATAGACGACTCCAATGATTTCGAAGTTTTGTAACCCCGCTCCTCTTGTGTACTTTCAAAGCTTTAATGTTAGTGCACTTTACCTTGATCAGGCGGCTACGATTCTTTTACGCTTAGATCAAATGACTGAGATCTTTTCTCCTTTGCACTTGGTCCTCGGTTGTCTGGACGCTGATCGGACGGTCCAGATCTCTCCCCCTGAGCTTAGCTTTCTTCAGACTTAAAAGATTTTCGAAAGATTCAAAGGATTCGACCTTTGTCCTTCCCACGAGTCCGTTTCTTGGATCTCGTCCACACTTCTTGTAAAGTGTTATCCCTTCGGAGCTTGATCTCCTCAAAGATTTCGATCTCCCAAGCACTTCTTGCTTTTCCAGGAAATTCGTCAAACTCAGATCCAAAGATTCTTGAAAAGAATTCTTTCCCGCCTTCCTGGCATTCCTTTGTTCTTGTCCTTCAACTTCTTTACGGAGTCACTTCGACTCTTCGTCGAATTCCAGACCTGTGCACTCTTTGCAACAAATCTTTACACAAGATTGAGTTCTTGCGACGACTGTGCACACCTTGCGGCAGTCGCTTTACAATTCCTGCAAAGAAACCTTACATTGTTTCTTCTGAGCTTCCGAGTCAAAACAGACTCTATCAACGCACTCCTTGCGGATTGAATTCTGGATCTGTGCACTCGCAGTAGATTCTTACGCAAGATCTGGATTCTTGCGGACAACTGTGCACTCCCTGCAAAGGAAATTTTACGCTATTTATTTTGAGCTTTACGAGTCGAAACAAACCTTGTCAACGCACTCCTTGCGGACTGTGTGCACACCTTGCACCGGCTCACGAAGAAAAACGATTTTAAATTTTATGCAAGCATTTCAAAGCTACATACAGTCGTAGCAAGATTCATTCATTCTTGAAAAGATTAACGACAACAACAGGGAAGTTGTAAACAATATTCACACCATACATTGGATCAATTTTCCTCTGTTATCTTCATTCAAAATCAAGAAAATGGTTACAGCTAAAATCAAAGCAACAACTACTGTTCACAAATTCCTACTTGCTCATAATTCTCGTAACCCTCTTTAGGGTATACAAAACCTCTCTTTATACAAAAGAAAAAAACTAACTGCTACCTAATTGCGGTTACATCGAGACTAGGTTTAAACTCCCAGGTCAAGCATGCTCATTTTTGTCTACGTGCGTGATCTTTCCTTTTTCTGTTTCTATCAACTGCCAAAGATCTGCAGTATCGGCTCGCGTTCGAGGTTCCGAATTGGTCCTCAGGCGTTGGGTTGTCTTGTCACGTGTACTTGCTAACGATGCGCCTGCATCATGTCTCATTCTGTTGCCATATGATGATGATGATGTGATCTCAGCCTTGTGCTGATGATTTTGATGATGTTGTGATCTCAGCGTCATGCTGATGATGTTGATGATGTTGTTATCTCAACCTGGTGTTGATGATGTTGTCATCTCAACCTGGTGTTGATGATGTTGTTATCTCAACCTGGTATTGATGATGTTGTTGTCTCAGCCTTGTGCTGTTGATGTTGTTGTACCAACCTCGTGCTGTTGATGTTGTTGTACCGGCCTCGTGCTGTTGATGATGTTGTACCAGCCTCGTGTTGGTGATATTGTTGTACCAACTTCATGCTATTGATGTTGCTACTTCAGCTTCATGCTGAAGATGATATTGATGTTGCTACTTCAGCCTCGTGTTGAAGATGATGATGATGTTGCTACTTCAGCTTCATGGTGAAGAGATGATGATATTGCTACTTCAGCTTCATGTTGAAGATAATGATGATGCTGCTACTCCAACTCTATGCTGTGAAAGATGATGTTGTTGATGATGAGATAAAACTTCCGATGATTTATAGATGTGCTAGTCAGTGTTCTAGATGCTGTTGATATTGCTGCTCTCTCTCTCTCCTGATGATGTTGTATTGGGTTGTGTCAGTAGAATACCCTTCTTGTTAAGGGGGAGTGTTGAAATATTGTAACTGCAAAGACTATTCTAATTATTATTGAGTTATTTTTATATAGATCAAATCCCCTTTTGTGGATTGATCTTGTTGGGTCTTTTATATGACCAAATCCCCTTTTGTGGATTGGTCAAACCCTAGTTATATGATGGTGATTGTAAAGTCAACCCCTAGGGATAATTAAAGTGGTTTTAGCCACTAAGTGAAGAAGTCGGCCCAACTTGGTGAAGAGACACAACCCTAGCGCCTGCCAGCTAGTATAAATAAGAGAGGATAGCACCTCATTCTCTCACTCACTCAACCACTCATTTAGTGCTCATCTTTTGGAGATTGCTGCAGTCATAAGAAGGAGAAGAGAGACACATGCTCAATCCTAGGTTATTCTTGGTGGTTTGGTTTTTGTCTTGGCATTGTATTGACAATCTATATTAAGGAAGTTTTGCTGGGTTTTCTTCCCCATGAGGGTTCCCCAGGATAAAATGTTGTGTACCTTGTGATTGTGTTTCTCTCAGTGATCCTGCTTATGCTGTTATTGTCTAGTAAATTGAAAAGAACTTAATAGCAGCTCTAAATTTAACAAAAAGGAGGAGGTCGCTCTTGGATGAGGGTGGAGTTTTCTTTTGGCAGCAACATATCTCTCTCTTGTTCTTCTTCTCCTTTACTAGTCTAGCTTCTATATTTTGTGCGAGGATCGACATTGGACCAGTTCTGTATTCCATCTTTATGGTGTATTCAACCTCTTGGCTTATGTAGAATAAAGCTTGATTATGCTTCTTGGCTCTTAAAGTTTGTTGGTACTTTGTGCAATGATTAGACGTTTATGTAGCCTTTTATTTTGGTAATATTTACCACTTACAAGCGCTTTCATCTCTCTTTCTTTCCACCATTTCTTGGGGTTGTTTAGAGGTGTTCTGTTAAAGAATAAGAAGCTATTGTCCTCCTGTGACTATTTTGAGCCTCTTTGTGAATGCTTGTAACAAAAGAAGAGTAGCTGTTTGAAACAATAAGGATTATATGAGAAATTTTTTTCTAGTTATTTATTCTGGGGGCTCTCCCTAAACCTTGAGTCTAAAGAAGAAACCTTCTATTTTATTTGTTCCTAACTGAGCAATGAAAAAATCATTTTATTATGCTAATGCTAAGGAAAATTTCCACCTTTAAATTCAAAATTGTTCTCAGAAGTTATTTGGCTGCATTCCAAAGATCTCTTTCTTGTGCTGTTATATCATTTTTAATTGCAGATTTACAGGGTGAAAATCAGCGCATGAACACCTAGGGAGTCGGGACACCCCCTGAGGTTGGCAAGCACCAGCCCAAACAGAGAGGAGATATGCCGGTGACAATTTGGGCAGATCCTCCTATATGTTGCACTTATTTCAGCCATAGATTTACAAAATCACCCATCTTTCTTGAGTGCAGAAATTTGTGCTAACACGGTGGAAGCTTCAGATTTGTTGCATGCATAAGGAGGATTGTGGTGTAATGTTCCTAATAATCAACCACGAGGAAATACGTGAGGTGAAAAGAAGGCTTTGTTTTAAGATATTTAGGGACCTGTCCAAAATGCATTTTGGGCGAAACTGAGAAAGAAGAGGAATAATGGTTATCTATACCTACTTATTTTCTCTATGTTCAGGTTTCTAAAATTTGGGGAGAGGCCAAGAGACCACGATCTCCGTGGCTTTCTCTAATGCCAAAGCTTGTGCGATTGCCGTTTGGTGGATATTCACAAAGAAAAACCCCAAATGCTTGTATTTTTGAGAGAGACAAAGTTAAAGAACGCTACACTGATTAGGAAAACCAAGAAAAAAGAGACATTTTCTGTTTCTGAGCTTTTTGTTGCGGTGCCAATTTTCTTGTTATGCGGTTTTAATAAAAACTCTTCATGCAACAACGAATACACACTCATACATAGGTAGGTGTTGAAAAAACCAAATGTTGGATGAGACACATCAGCAGCAGGATGCCTTGAAAATTATTTTGGGGATAATAGATAGCCTGCGAAAGGATGAAAGTTGTGCATAAAGGTTCATTGCAGAATGATACGCAATAAACAGAAGAGGACAGGACACAACGAACAAGAAGGAGAAGATGGACTGTAGCAGACTGAATGGCATGAAAAACCTAGAAACATAGAATGGGCAACAACCCAAAGCAAAACAATGCCAGTAAGGTGAATGTAAAAAAGAAAGAGCAAACAAAGATAAAGAGGAACGAGCTTAACCGAATAGTGGTAGTTTGACAAAACGCATAGGTAGCTGACAGGAGTGTCGCTGTGATGATTATCAATGGAGATGGGGAGCTAGTTACTTTCTTAACAATTTGGGGCGGCTAGATGTTGACCTTCATTGGAGTAGATAGGGTTTAGTTATTATTTCAATTTTTTTTGGGTTGGTTCCACATGACCCTGCCTTTGTATGAAAAGGACTCTCCAGTCCCATAGGGAAACAAATTAATGCAATGGTTACTGTATTTGTTGGATTCTAACTGTTCTACGTTTTGGCTCTTTTATGAGGATATTTTTTGTTTAATTTTGTCCAAAATCTGATGAGAAATTGTTAGATCTGCAGATTTCAGTGGTTAATTTTGTATAATCCTAGTGACCCAGGGGTTTTCCAACACACGGATTTCATTTTTGCATTCAGAAATACACTTTAAACAACAAAAAATTGTGATTTCATGTCGATTTATGTCGTTGGATTCCGGTGAAAATGGCCAAGACATAAAACAGTTAGTTATGAATTAAGTGATTTTTTCTATCTACCTCTTTATTTTTCCTTGCTGTGAGTGGATATCTTGTTTCCATTGACAAGGACCCTAAGATTCTCACCGAGTTGTATTGGAAGTTTGGTTTGTGAAGGATATCCATGTTGGAAGATAATTGCTCCTCATCATTCAACCAATCTATACCTTTATTGGGCATCCAGTATCTAAGGGGAGTTTTTGTTATTTGATTCCTATTAATCTTCTTCATTCTCTTCAGCCACATTGTTGGTAACATAATTGGTTCGTCCACCTATCTTCAATGTGATTACTCATGCATCTCTAGTCTTCCTCAATTTTGTGAGGACAATCCTTCTTAGATTGGATCCTTGTTCGACTATGCATTCTTTTGTACATCTCTTTGCATAGGCTTCCCGTTCCATCTGTTTAGGTTAACTGTTGGCGGCACCCTCCTTGAGTAGCATCTTGATTGTTTTCTATAGCCTCTCTTATTTTGTTGCCTCTTCAAACTAAACTCACATGCTTTTTGTTGATTCGACAATATATGGTGCCGTTGTCCTACCATTGCGATTTTCCCCGTTGCAGGGAAGATTTTCTGTGCCAGCTTTCAACCCTATTCATATTTTGATGCATTGGCAAGGATGGCCTAGTTCTCTCCATTGTTCATAGCCCTGCTTTCCACTAGGTTCAAATTTGTACGTCAACTCAGTTTGTACAGTTAATATTACAAGAATTGCATGTCTGTTATTTTAGCACCAGTTATTGTGCATGGGAGTATTTTATGCTATCGTCCACTGCTGTTATCTTACACAACTCTCCCCTAATTCTGATGTGTGTCCCTAGTGTATGGGACATCCCGCATCCCCCAAAAAATATTTTTGTTTCAGTTTTCTAGTTTTTTTGAATTCTAGTAGTAGTTCCTAATATTTAATATAGAATAAGGGACCACAATGTGTAGGCCTAGGGATAAATCCAAGGGATAGTTGGGTTAGATCCCACATGGTGGTTGGTAATTGGCAAGGAAGTGGACCCAATTGACATGGTTGACTATGATGTACAGATTTTATGGAGGATCATAGCAGAAATAAGAATATTTATTCAAAGACAACTTGAAGTAGTGCAATGGTCCGGAGCTTGGGATAGCCTAAGGAGAGCTCGGAGTTTAGCTCAAGAGCTTTGATTGCTCGATAGCATGAGAACATTGGGGGGTCAAAAAATAAAATCTCAAATGTAGCGTTCTTGCCCATCACACCAAACCACGAGACAAGTGGCCACATATAGAGATTTCAAATTCTATCCCTCATAGGCAGTGTCCCCATAATAGAAACTGAATAAGCCTTCTCCAAATGGACTAGAATTAAATAAAATGCGTGCAATGCGAATTAAAAGAATGCAATAAATTAAACTATGACAACCAAATGCCCATGAACATAATCAGAAATAATCATAGAGCATGCATAATACATAAATTTTCTATAACAAAGAATAACAATAATTTTACATATCATAAACAACGAAATGAGACTTATCTTTTAACAAAAATTGGTTCAAGAAACTAGCTACGTAAGAGAAATTTTCCATCCAACTGTAGGCATCTAATGCAAATATCGCCCCCAAGTCGAGCTATGTGGCCACCAAGGCGAAGGAACCACGCTGCAAGTTTCTATCTCTCTCAACACAACCCATCTACTCATGCTTAGCCAAACTGTGCACCACAAAGATTTACAAACATCTCATGTTACTAGCATTTAACAACGAAGGAACTCTCTTCCATTGTCCCACACAACACAATGAAGATCTTCTCTTTCTCTACTCAGTAGCCTCTCAAAGATTTCTTCCCTTTAGTGCTCTTTAGTGTGGATAGAAAGAGTCCAATTTGTTGTATGCTTTTTGATAATTGCCTCCAAGAACAATATTTAGTTCTCAAGTATACAAAGAGCAATGAACTATATTTTATCCCAAGTTTGCAATTTTTCTTTTCATGGTGCTAATTTTGGTTAATTTCCATATTGTTAAAAGTCAATAATAATGGGGAACACAACATGAACTACATAGAGAATGAATGTGAGAGTGCTTCCAACAATGCTAGAGTCAATGGAAATGAGAGGGTTGGTAGATATGATAGTTGACATTACCTCTAATTAGGGGAATGTAAGACTCTTAGACTTCCCATGATGATTGTACTCAGTGCATGCTCCCATAACTATGCGAGAAGACTTTTCCCACCCACCTTTTACATGCATTAAATGATTAGTTGATAAGTCGAAGGAGGTGGATGGATTCCTTTAAGGTATATGGTAGAAAGAGATGAGTTTTAAGGTCAACACTTGGCAATAGAGGATTTATTTTCCCATAGGCCCCCTTTCCTCTTTTTCTTGGGATCATATCCCCTTTCATCATGCTCTTTGCATCCATCTTGGACCATTATATATAATATTCCAATGCTAATTGTTATCACTGAAATTTCGTCTGCACACGGCGACAAGAACTCCACATCATAAAAAAAACAATGAAGTCATTCATGGCATTGAATTAAGTCCACAGCATTCCAAAAAGGTCAAAAACTATACAAAGTAACCAAAAATTGAAAGGCGCTTTACAGCAGTAGGGTGAGCGCGCGTATGCGCGGGACAAAAACGTGTTTCGCGCGCGACTGTTCACATAAAAAGCCACGCATTTGCTAATGCGGCGCATTAATTGCTTAAGTCGACCTCCCAACCGCCTGTGGACCGGCCCCCAAGACGATTTGACCCTCAGATCAGGGTCGGCTCTGCAAATTCGGCGAATTTATGGCTTAAGTGAACCCTAAACAGGTCCGTGTTTACACCGGAAGCTGGTTACGTGACCGCCTGGAAAATGCTATAAATAGACATGAAGACTCATTGTTTCAGCAGAGAATTCCCAGCAAAGTTACGCTGTCCAGATTCAGAGCTCAGTCCTTTTGACAAGCCATCCATGCA
>ML778316.1:364073-380196 GCA_009831015.1 Picea engelmannii
TTTTTGCACTTTTGACACTCATGTTGTTTTTTCATTACCCTTTAGGGATGGGAGTCCCGGTAGTCTTACGTCATGTTGCGAATTAACCACATACTTCTTCTCCTCATTTTGCTAGCTTCCCATATGGACTCCCAAAGCATCACTTTTTTGGTTACATTCTGTTTTACCTGCACCTCCGCAGGATCATGAACCCACCATTTCATCCGCCATCAGTTTGCCCATCTGCGAACCTCTCTTCATTCACCTACTTCATACAGAAACTCGCCAATGGGGCCCCCACCCTTCATCAGTGTTTCACGACAATTTTTCCCTCCCTGGGGCACCATTTCACACTGGGGCACCCGTTTCTGTATTTGTATATTTCTCCCCAAAATTATTTATTATTTATTATTTATTGTACAAACACCTTTACCTTCAGTCAATAGATTCTTTGTCGTCACCATTGGCGACTTTCTCTTTTGGCCATATGCAACCCATGTCACCCTTGGATTGGAGCAGCACTTATCATTTACCCTTGCCGACATCGTCCATATCTTCAGAGTACCCCGCAAGTCAGTCACCTCTACCCTCTGAATTGGTTTACCTTGTCCCGCCTCTGGCACAACTTAGCCCTGGTCTTGTCATCCCCCTGACACTCGACCTTGTTACACGGTTGCAGCCACTGTTTTCCTCATACATCCTCCAGCCAAGGACAGTCTTGAGTCATCCCACTTCTTGACTTCTCCCATGTACCTCTGCCATTTCATCACCTCAGTAGATTCCACAGAGTACCCTTTTTTGCTTCTGGAAGTCGCGTCCCCCTTTTGTCGACATCAACACACTTTTCCAAAAGGGAGACAATATCTTGATTCTCATTCTCTATTAATGAGAGATCTCGGACGACACAGGGGGAAACACCATTGCTCCCTACTGTCGTTGGCCCCCATAACATTCGACGCCAACACTTTCTCATGTTATGGTGGGTCTTACTTTGCAACTATTGCAGTTCTTTTTATCAGTTGTCGAAGACCTCTGAATTTGGTAGGGCCATCAATGCCCACATCATCGTCACTGCTTATTACAGTGATCATTGCCTATTATTCAGAGTATGTTCCGTTGCAGAATTTTCTTCTGCCTTTACATTTACCGCCCCTGAGGGCGCTGCAGTTGTCTACACCAACACTTCAGTCATCCTTTTTCAGAGTTACATTACACGAGCATGGGGCATGCCCGCCTCGTTTGTACACAGTTGTATATTTTTTCATACACGTCTCTCAGAAGGTCGAGATACGGGTTCCGTTTTCCTCCAACGGATCGTTCCGAAGGGTCTCACTATTGCTTTCCCTTACAACCACAGTATCAGTAGAAGAAACATTGATGGATTTCGGCTATACGTATGCTCCTAACCTCATCCATCAGGGGGCATTTGTTATCACTGAAATTTCGTCTGCACACGGCGACAAGAACTCCACATCATCAAAACAACAATGAAGTCATTCATGGCATTGAATTAAGTCCACAACATTCCAGAAAGGTCAAAAACTATACAAAGTAACCAAAAATTGAAAGACGCTTTACAGCAGTAGGGTGAGCGCGCATATGCGCGGGACAAAAACGTGTTTCACGCGCGTGAGCGCGTCCGACGCGCGACTGTTCACATAAAAAGCCGCGCATTTGCTAATGCGGCGCATTAATTGCTTAAGTCGGCCTCCCGACCGCCTGTGGACCGGCCCCCAAGACGATTTGACCCTTAGATCAGGGTCGACTCTGCAAATTCGGTGAATTTATGGCTTAAGTGAACCCTAAACAGGTCCGTGTTTACACCGGAAGCTGGTTACGTGACCGCCTAGAAAATGCTATAAATAGACATGAAGACTCATTGTTTCAGCAGAGAATTCCCAGCAAAGTTACACTGTCCAGATTCAGAGCTCAGTCCTTTTGACAAGCCATCCATGCACGACCTAACTCAGAGTTCTTTCACTGTTCATTTCTGTCCTGCTCATTTTGTAAGAAAAGCACAAGCTTGAGAGCCCCGAAGGACCTTCCGTTGGAGGGATAGGGAACCTTTATCTCTGCCCTCAGCGTGTACTCTGGTTTCGTTAATAGATCAAGCCTTGAAACCATTGTGGACTCCCTTGACTCATGCTTCATGTTTTTGTTTATTTTTGAATCGTTATTTGCTTACAGCTGTTAGTTAGATTGTATTCTGTTTTTGTTTTCCGTTTGTTGTTAACCCTTGCTGCTACAGATGTTCTGCCTTGGTGAACCCAACAAGGCATGCAGGACGGTCTCCTTTTTGCTCACCTGCTGACAGATTGACCGCGAACACTAATATTTACATAATTTGAATTCATCGTGGAAAGCCTACCACATGGTCCATAAACATATATTTACACCATACATGCCTAGCCATTCACTAGTCATGCCTTGGCCTTGAGATCCACTCTAGGAATCCATACTAGTGTATTTACAACATTTACACACCGTGATTTGATACATGCTAGGGTTCAAAGCTGGCGTATTACATTCCCATGTCCGTTAAAATAAAATTGGTGTCAGTGCTTCTCAAAATTAGAACAAATATGCATATACGTCCTTCATGGCATCCTCTAGCACCCATGCAGCCTCACATGGACCAAAATTTTTCCATTGCACCTTTACTTGAACGATGGTTCAGTTTCGAAGCAATCTTACTTTCTTGTTGAGGATACATAAAGGCTTTGTTTGAAACTCTCCCTATGGTTCCTTGTAAATCACATTCAAATCAATCACATGGTTAGGATAATGTACATATGTTTTAAGCAAAAAATCATGGAAAACATCTTGAGCTTTAGTGATAGTAGGCAATGCAAGTTTATATGAAACCGACCTTGTCCTATCAAGCACTTCAAATGGTCCACAATATCTTGGTGTTAGCTTGGCACAACTTTCAAGCTTCAAGGAACACTTACTTGAATTCAAATGGAGGAAAACATGATCCCTAACATAGAATTCTCTTTGCACTCTATTTTTATTTGCATAGCTTTCTGTCTATTTTGGGTTGTCTTCAAATTTTGCCTAATTTTAGCAAATTTTTGCTCCATTTTATTAGGCATTTTTGGCCCAAGCACAATTCAATTGAAATGTGATTCTTTTGTCCTACACCTTTTGCCATATAAAGCTTCAATTGGGCTCATTTTCAATGACGCTTGACGCCCATTGTTATATGCAAACTCTACTAGGGGTAGATAATCCTTCCACTTGGATTATGTAACATTCCCAACATCCAACTGGGCTATGCTGCATAAATTTTTTGAGCTGTATGCAAATTAAAACATATACGCACAGAAACTCTTTCAGAACTTTATATATAAAACTTAAAACATATAATACATTCTGTAAATGCACAGATTCATACAGAAATAATAGTAAACATATACATGCAGCATAGACATGAAATACCCATAAATATTAATACAAGTATAAACCACACACAAGAAAAACCCATAAAAATAAACACATAAATAATAATGCAACATGTAATTTAACACACAATTGGCACTTATCTTGGTAAAAATATCACCAACTGCGTGCATACCTTCCACGAACCTCCCAACCTTAGACCACACTGTTCATCATTCTCAGCAGTGGGTCACCCCCGAGCTGGGACTAAACTCTACCCGGGGAAAGGGGTTCCTAACTAGGCCGATGTATCTCAGAAAACAGGAAAGACTCCGTCACATGTGCCAACTCAAACTAACAGCCTACAGTCCCTCATTCTCCACATACCTATCCCACACCAAGAAGTGTGCCCTTTCTCTGCTCAATAGTCCTTCGGCTACCCCACTTCCTTTCCGGGCTTCAACAACAGGCCGAACATGAAGTCTCAGAGCCCTGTAGTTGCAGTTTAGCACCTTTGGGAATCAATTCCCAACAATTCTCTCACCTAGAGCGATTTTCTCACAGGCCCGACAACCCGCCTCTTCAATCTCCCACGGGCATGACAACTCACTTCTTCAGTCCAACTCCTAAGCTAACCAGGTATAGGTACGTGTACTAGTATGGGTATGGGTATGGGTACATATACGGTGATAGTAATAGAAAGGTATATAGGACAACTGAGTGAGTGAGTGAATGATGATGAAATGAATGAAGGATGAATGAGAAAATGAACTAAGTCCAAACTATAAGTATGCATGTTCCCAACTTGACACTTGTCATGTTGAGAGCTACTTTGGTCCACTTGTCTCCATCCTTAAAACTTAGGATAAAATAATTATCTAAACTTTATACTTTAAGGAATATTAATATAATATTCCTTTTTGGCTTAAGCTCCCTAGCTTAGTCCCTTCTCCTTAACTTTTAGCCCCCCCTTTCCCTAACTAGTGGAGTTTAGTCCCCCATACTCTTTTATCATGGTCGGTCTACACACAACGATGTATTATATTAATGATAAGACATATACAAAAATAGGCTCTCATGCCTAATTCCACACATAATCCTCCTAGCTTATAATAACTGGCTCACCAGCCTATAAATCACAACATATAAACAAAGGCTCCCTGGCCTCAAAATCGCGTGCACTTAAGCTTGCTACGTGCGATATCATAGAATGTGAACACTTCATCATTTTAGTGCGCAATACATGTGCACACTATACCATGGAAGGTGCATGCAAAAATGATATCAAACAACTCACCATATTAAGTACATTTGCATTTACATTTACAGCTGGGGTTCGGCCTAGGGGTATTAGAATCCCCTCCCCTTATTTATGCACTATCTTCAGTGCATTATGTACACATATACAACCAAAATTTCAAAAATCCTAAAAAATATGCGGGTATTCTGTCTGCACTGCATCCTCATGCTCCCAAGTAGCGTCTTCAGGACCGTACCAGGTCCATTGGACCTTTACAAGCCCTATGGCTTGATTCCAGAGCTGTTTGATTTTTCGGTCCAGAATGCGTACCAGATGCACTTGGATAACACCTTCTTGGTCCACATGAATCACATTCCAATCAATTACATGATTAGCATCAGGTATATATTTCTTGAGCAATGATACATGGAATACATTATGAACAGACATAAATGCAAGCAATGCAATCATATAAGCTATTGGACCAATCATTTCTAGGATTTCAAATGGTCCACAATATCTAGCTGCCAACTTGGAACAATTTCCCAAATGGTCCACAATATCTAGCTGCCAACTTGGAACAATTTCCCAACTCTAGTGAACTTTTGTTGGCCTTAACCTTCAAGAATACATGATCACCCACTTTAAACTCCTTGTGATTTCTACCCTTGTCAGCATATCTTTTTTGCCTATCTTGGGTAGCCTTTAAATTCTGTTTAATTTTCAACATTTTCTCTTCCATTTCCCTGAGTAATTCTGGCCTAACTACTACTCTATCTGTTGGGTTGTCCCAACTTACCAGTGTGTTGCACTTTCTTCCATAAAGTGCCTCAAATGGGCTCATCTTTAGAGATGCTTGGTACCCATTGTTATAAGAAAACTCTACTAAGAGTAGGTAGTCTTCCCATTTTGATGGTTTATCCATCACATACATCCTCAACATATCCTCAACTACTTGATTCACCCTCTCTATTTTTCCATCTGATTCTGGATGATAAGTTGTGCTAAAATTCAAATTTGTTCCAAATCCCTTCCAAAAATTTGATGTAAATTTTGGATCTTTGTCAGACACAATTGTCTTGGGTATACCATGTGATCGAACAATTTCTCTCATATAAACATCAACAATGTTAGCTGCCTTGTGAGTGAGCTTTACTGGAATAAAATGGGCAACTTTAGTAAGCTTATCCACCACTACCATAATAGATTCATGTTGCTTGTTTGTTCTGGGCAGTTTGGTGATGAAATCCATTGTTACAACTTCCCATTTCCACTCAGGAATGGGTAATGGCTGTAGAAAACCAGCTGGGTGTCTATGCTCAGTGTAACACACTTGAACCCTAAGTGCTCTTTTAAGGGGTGGGGAATCATAATTTCGTTTTCCTTAACTATCTCAAATCCTCCATTTGGGGTCTCTATCAGATTCTGCTCGTCCAGAGATTTCCAACCACGGTCTCCATGCTCAAAACCGAGCTCAGAACTGACATATATACCTCTCCCAAGTTCCTCGAGTGTTCATTGGTTGGCGCCACATGGATTTCATGTGGATCCAACTCAATAAGCTTCATCTCGAGTTCTCCGATATCTTGGAGCTTCCAACATTCCTAAATCTATGGTGGAGATCCATCCACCAACCAATCCACCGAGTGGGCTTAATCATCGACTAACTCACAGGCTAGCATGGAATTCGACGTTCGGTCTTCAGATTTGAATTCCAGGCCTAGCCCCTTCCCTCCGTCTACAATCACATACAACCCCAGGCTATGACAAGACGCCAAGACAAGGGGTGCCTAATTTAGTGCTTCGGGTTCCAGGGGTTTTTACTTTACCACTCGCCAATTCTCCAGAACTCTGAACTGGCGAAGTTTCGAAATGACGTGAGAGGGATCGACGGTCCCTTCTCCCTTTCTAGATCAATGACCCACATAAACTTCGGGCTTTGATGCTTCGATGAATTCCCAAGTACACACAACCACAAACCTCTGAAGTGAAATCCTCCAGAGTGTCAGATCTTCTAACACCTGTCCTCTAAGATCGATGACTCAGGTGGACTACGGGCCTTCGAGAGTTCTTGTTCCACTTTTCTCCGAAGTGGCTATCCTCCGAAGTAATAGATCGCTTGCCATGCGTCACCAAACGACAGACGGTTGAGATCCTCTCTATTACTTTGAGCTTCGAGGATTTTCGAAGCACCAAGCTTCAAATCCTCTAGAGTGTCTCTCCTATGGAGTTAACGATATAATGACACACATCCTGGTTGATGGATGGTCAAGATCTACTCTAACCTTTAGGGGTTTTGACGTTACAATACCCCTGTCCTCTCGAAGCGGTCAATGCCAGGATGACTACATCGTAGATTCAATGGTCGGGATAGCTCCCAGGAATCCTCAGATCTACGGCCCAGATTAACTTTGGGACTTCGGGAGATTCATCTCCTGTATGACGCATATGCCCAATTCGTCGGACCCGCGAAGTCTGAAGGGCTTGAAGGATTAACATTCACGTTCCTTCTCCAGATCCGACGATTGTGAAGAGCTTCGGCTCCTCCCGAACTAATCTCATCCATTCATCTTCCAAACTAAATGATATTCCCTTTTGAGACTTGAACCTTGCTATCCTTCCTGAGCTTCATCAACTCTAAAATACTTAAGAAATTTTCGCTATTTTTCGTGCACTTAACACTTAGAGGAATTCTTCTGCGCACCTCTTGTGCTCATTCATCAACTCTAGAACTTAAGAGTTTATCGGTCTATGCATACCTCGTAGAGAGCCTGTGCATACATGCACTACCTCTCCCGAGCTTAACCGACTCCTTCCTTTAGGAGACTCAGAACGACTGGGAGTGTCGACATGCACACGTGAAACTATGCCCAGGGTCGACAAACTCAAAGTTCATTTATTTTAACTTGAGCCACCATAGGGCTCAAGCATTTATGTGTACAATCTAGAGAATTCCTTGCTTAAATACACAATCAAACATAATTAAAGGGATACAATATAACCATTAAGAAAACATGCACATCCCTGAAACATTCATAGGATATCCAACTTTAATCTACAGTTACTGTTCAATTACATAGGATATGAGAATACTTATCTATTACAGGTTGCAACCAACTAACTGGCTGTGGGTGTTTGCATTTCCACCCAAACATAGGCTCAAAGGCATTCATTCTTAGCGATTTGTCCACCCCCATGCCAAGCCGTGATATCACTAGGGAATTTATGCCAATTCTCATAGATCCTTTCTCTTTCACAGCTTTTGCAAGGTTGATCAGATGCTTCCTCAACATCAAGCTCGTAGCCTTTTGCTCAGGTCCCGTTCTCTTCAAAATCTCAAAGATTTTCTTCTCTGTCACAACCTCGACGAGGTTTATCAGATACTCCCTCAGCATCAAGCTCGTGGCCTTCTACTCGTTCTCTGCTGGAAAGCTTCGCGTGTTCTCCTTTCTGTCTCTTCCTGTGTGTCTTATTCTGTCTGTGTTCTCCCCCCTTCAGGAAGGTTCTCCACCTGTCTTGTTCCTTCTGTCAGAAGGAAACACAAGTCAGTCTGGGTCTGCAGGACCCTGTGGTACTTCGGGTTGACCTTCTTCAGCTAGACCATGCTTCCATTCATGGGGTGGTTGATGGTTCAACCACCGATCCTTTCTTCATTAACTGATTCCTTGGGAACCAGAGGAGGTTTATTATTCTCATCAAAGGGAAAATTTGGGGTCATTTGACATAATGAACCCTCTCTACAGTTTTCCCATTCTTTCTTCTAGTGATTTCATGTCCAGTACTTTCAAGGATTCACCCCCACAGTCAATTATTGACAATCTAAACAATAATACATTTACATTGTTCTCATGCCATAGCATGGTGATTATGATTAATGATTAATTACAAGCTAGGGGAAACATGGGCGTTACAATCTCCTCCCCCTAATAAGGGAACACCGTACTCGATGTTCTTTCTTAGTAACACCCGTCAGGCCTTTCTCATTCAGCTGTTTTAGAAATCTTGATCCTCTTTCTTGGTCAGGTCCTTTCTTGACCCTTGGCCTTCGTCACCTGCCTTCAATAATTTTGGGACAATAAGCATATTAATCACAATTTTATGAGAAAACATCTTACTGTTGTTCAAAATTCAAGAGGAAAATTTCATAATCTAGCACAATACTTATCTGTGCAGTTCGTGGGTTTGCATCCACATGGCTATCTTGTTATCTAGACTCACTGTTTTTCCTGGACATACATCCCAATCAATAGTTTACAAGAATTATCCGAGTCTCCTCTTCCTTGCGGTCACTCACCCTCCAGGCCCAGGCTTAGGCATCCCCTTCTCTTCTATACAGTTCCTCGGGTGATCCATCTTTCCTTGCTAAGGTTTTCTCGCACAGGAATAATTCCAGAGACTTTATCAAGCCTTACAGTCGAGGCGTCCCTCAGACTTGCTTTGCCGAGGCATCCCTCCGGCTTGTGTTATCTCAATACAACATATTCCAGGTGATCATGACTTACCACAAGGTTCTCATGTCTCAACAATGGTCTCTTTCATGTTTTTCAGCTTGATAGCCTTCATCTGTCCTTTCTGGAGAGATATTTTCTTCTTACATGTATCACAGGTATCCAGAAATTCATGAGACATCATCATAAATTCTAAGTTTTAGAATTTTATTGCAAATTTGTCACCCATAGATCTTCCAATTTCCTCATTTATTTTTAGATCTGTTCCGCACGGAACTGGATTCACCAATTATGAGACTTTCCTTCCCATAGTAGTTTGGCTCATCAAACAATTTTGGTCTTCCTTATGGGCTTACAACACTGCCATATCCAAGACCCTTTGCTTCCTGCAATTTCAACATTCCTCAACCAAACAAGTTGTTAGTTCTCATGCATATTATATGTTCATTGCACACTTGCAGTGGTTCACAAACAATTTCAGGATTGTGCTCACTAACAATCAAATGCATTCACTTCAAAGAAAATACCATTCCTTGTGGTTTGGCTCAACAGGTAATTAGTATTCCTTATGGACTTATATCACTGCCATATCCAAGACTATTTTCTTCCTGCTCTTTCAACTTCAATCAACCAAATAAATTGTTAGTATTCCATGCACATATATTTTCACCGCACCTTTATAACGTCATCACAAACAATTCTTAACTTGTGCATGCTAATAATCAAATCACTTTTATCTATTCGAGGATATACAGAAAAAATAAATTTCGTTCCTTACACATGCATCCGTTCAATATATCAACATTTCCAGATGTAATTCAACATTAAGTGAATTTAATCAATGTGCCAATGTCCATGGCCATATTCACACATAATGCGCCCTTGTATTGATTTCATATTATCACTTTTCAGGTTATACATTCTCACCAAGGTGTGTTGGAATTCAACCAACTTATTATCATATGGATTCTCTGTCCATAATTACTATTTTAGCAGAACCATATTTTCTTTTCTGAATCGATCACAGCCTTAAATCGTCATTCATGAAACTCAAGGTTTCACATGAATTCCTTTAAGTATTCCTTGATTGGTCAATGCATTCATGATATATCAGTTCATGAATTCTTCCAAGGATTACAAACAATCTTTACTACCAGAGGTTCACACTTCCATCATTTAGGTTCTCCTTCCTGAATCATACCCTACTTGGGTATCCAAGGCATACAACTGCCTTTAAAAAGTTATAATATTAAGACAATAAAACATTTCAGAAGGGGTTCTTACCAAATCCCTTCATACCTTGTGCCACATAGGCATGAACATTTTTATACCAGTGCTTGGCTGCTAGCACCCTCTTTCTTATTTTTTATTTTTATTTTTACCTCATCAGCAGTGCTTTATGAGGACTTTTATAGCCCTGTCAACAATATTTCAACCACAACCTTCTCATGGTCATCCTCTACTTGAGGTTGCCCATCATTGGCAATTGTCTTCCTCAACAACTCCAATTCCTTTCTATACATAGCATGCATCATCATAGTCACAATTACATTAGTTGTAATATTAAACAAATGCATGTATTATAACATTCAAATCCATAAAACATATTCAAAATGTCCTAGCATATCTTTATGCACTTCATCACATTATCCTCAAATGTTTCTATGAGTGCAACACACACAGATCTCGATTGTTTCTACAAAAATACAACGATCATCACTATGGTGTCAAAACCTTTTACTTTCATCAGCGTACCAACTTTCTCATCCCAGAGAAAACATAATACTTAGTAAGAAAATAATTGAGAGATCTCCCCTTCTTCTAATTCTTTCTACACCTCCTGGGCTTTTCAGCCCAGTTGAGTTATCTCTAAGGCCTCACTGCCTTTCCTTAATCATGGCTTCAACCAAGCCTATTTAGTCAAACATACTCATTTATTCACTTAATCATACTTATGGAGTTTATTTTCCTTTTACCACCTATACTAGTTTCCACAACTTCTCTTTTAATCCTATGACTCTATTACATAATTCAGGGTTCTTAGGGTGAGAAAAACGTTCCTCCTTTTCTCCCCCTTTACTTATGCAATCTACTTATTATTGTGATCTTTCTGCTCTTTTATTGAACAACCTTGGTTAGGCTCATCCTAACTCTTAGGATACATTAGCATGCTTTAGTAACAAATTATTTTGCCCATAATGAATCATGAACCTGTGCATCCTGCACATTACCATTTAGTTATCAGAATGGTTAAGATTCATTATTAGTCTTCTACTCATTAAATGATGTTTTTCAAAATGTAACCTAGGATTCTTATATATATATATATATTTAATGTTTTTTAAAATGTAATGTTTACCTCTCCCAAGTTCCTCGGGTGTTCATTGGTCGAGGCCACGTGGATTTCATGTGCATCCAACTCAATAAGCTTCATCTCGAGTTCTCTGATATCCCAGAGCTTCCAACAATCCTAAATCTATGGTGGAGATCCATCCACCAACAATTCCAACGACTAGGCTTGATCCTCGGCTAACCCACAAGATAGCGGGGAATTCGACATTCGACCTTCAGATTTGAATTCCAGGCCTAGACCCTTCCCTCCATCTACAATCACATATGACCGCGGGATATGATCATACACCAAGACAACATGCAACTAATTCGGTGCTTCAGAGCTTCACGCTCTGGGCGTTTTCACTTCACCACTCGCCAATTCTCCCGAACTCCGAACTGGCGAAGTTTCGAAATGACGTGAGAGGGATCGACAATCCCTTCTCCCTTTCCAAATCAATGACCCACAAAAACTTCAATCTCCAATGCTTCGATGAATTCCCAAGTACTCACAACTACAACCCTCTGAAGTGAAATCCTTCTAGAGTGTCAGATCTTCTGACACCTGTCCTTTGAGATTGACGACTCAGGTGGACTCTGACCTTTGGGCCTTCAGGAGTTCTTGTTCCAATTTTCTCCGAAGTGGCTATCCTCCGAAGTAACATATCGTCCGCCATGTGTCCCCAAACGACGAACGGTTGAGATCCTCTCCGTTACTCCGAGCTTCGGGGATTTTCGAAGCAAAAGCTTCAAATCATCCGTAGTGGCTCTCCTTTGGAGTTAATGATACACTGACATGCATCTCGGTTGATGGAAAATCGAGATCTACTCCAGCCTTTGGGGGTTTTGACGTTACAATACCCCTGTCCTCCCCAAGCGGTCAACGCCATGCTGACTACATCATAGATTCGACGATCGGTATAGCTCCCGGGAATCCTCAGATCTACGTCCCAGATTAACTTTGGGACTTCAGGGGATTTACCTCCTATACGATGAATATGCTCAATTCACCGGACTCGCGAAATCTAAAGGGATTGAAGGATTAACATCCACGTTCCTTCTCCATATTCGACGATCGTGAAGAGCATTGACTCCTACCGAACTAATCTCATCCATTCATCTTCCAAACGAAAGGATATTCCCTTTCGAGACTTGAATCTTTCTATCATTCCCGAGCTTCGTCAGCTCTAAAATACTTAGGCACTTTGCGCTATTTCTCCTGAACTTAACACTTAGAGGAATTCTTCAACGCACCCCTTGCGCTCATTCATCAACTCTATAACTTAAGAGGTTCTCGGTCTCTGCCTACCTCGCAGAGAGTCTGTGCATACATGCACTACCTCTCCTAATCTTAACATACTCCTTCCTCTAGGAGACTCAAAATGGGTGAGAGTGTCGACATGCACAAGGTCAACGAACTCACAATTCATTTATTTTAACTTGAGCCACCACAGGGCTCAAACATTTACGTGTACAAGCCAGATAATTCCTTACTTGCTTAAATACACAATCAGGTAGAATTAAAGAGATACAATATAACCATTAAACAAACATGCACATCCATGAAACATTCACAGGATATCCAACTTTAATCTACAATTATAGTTCAATTACACATGATATTAGAATGTTTTTCTATTACAGGTTGCAACCAACTAACTGATTGTAGTGCCTCCACTTCCTCAAGGAATGCACTATGGCTGCCAACTCCAAATCATGAGTGGCATAGTGCCTTTCATGTTCCTTCAACTTCCTTGATTCATAAAATACAACAAACCCATTTTGACTGAGGACTCCACCAAGCCCTTCTTTACATGCATATGTGCATACAATGAAGTCTTCAATTGGATTTTCAATCCTTAGTATTGGAGCACTTGTTAATAATTGCTTCAAGTGTTGGAAACTTTTTTCACAATCCAATGTCCACTGAAACTTCACACACTTCTTTTGCAAGGAAGTGATTGATTGTGCAATCTTTGAGAATCCTTCAATAAATCTTCTTTAGTAGCTTGCAAGGCCCATGAATGATCTGACCTCTGTCACATTCTTTGGTGATGACCATCCTCTAATGGCTTCTATCTTCTCATGATCTACTTCTATCCCTTCCTGTGAAATGATATGCCTCAAATAATGAATTTGCTTTTGATAAAATGAGCACTTGCTCAATTTGGCGTACAACTGATCTTTATATATGTTAGATAGATGAATGGATTCTTAGTATGGTAAATGAATGCTAGAAATGAGTTAATGTTATGTGCTAAGCGATTGGAAGTGTGTGATCTTCTCATTACTGGGCTATTATGTATTTAGGGTTTAGTCTACGATGTGAATGGGAGTTAAGAACTATTACATATTGATTAGCTAAGTGCTCTTTTAAGTGTTGTAATCACATATCTGTGTCCCAACTATGTTGTAGACACATGAGTCCTACAACCCCCCCTGCCTCTACCTTGGGTGAGACTTCATCTTCTTCGCAGGTGTTTCCAAAAGGGACGATAGTTAGGGTTTTGTTGGTGTGCTGTTGAAGAGTTGAACCCTAGGTCTTCCCCTGTGCCAACAATTGGTTCCGTTGCTGGGACCTAAAACTGTGATTGTTGGGAACTAAAAAAAAGTGAAAGATCTGTGCATAGATATGTTGCTATAGTGCACAATATTCTACTTGACTTACGAAGCTCTGTTCTAAGAAAGGAACCAGATCTGAAGAAAATAGGTAAGATCTTAAAGCTTTGTGCTTTGATAAAGGTAAGATAAGTGGAAATTTTTTCTTCGAAAGTATGAATCTAGGTATGCCTGACAGATTTTGTCCTAGTCTAAAAACTAGGGCACAACTAGAAGAAATAATTGATCCGAATAAATTTGATAGAAATAGAGAAAGATATGTTATTCCTATGAATAGAAAGAATTTGTGAACTAAAAAGTGGATGCAGGAACCTAGAAATAATTTTTGCAGATTGTAGGTCCATCATTGTGATCCCAGTGCGTAGTACAGGAAAGGATGGGGATCATTTAAAAGAAAGAGAGGATTGGAACTGTATTATAATTGGAGAAGGCTGGGACATTTTGCTAAGGAATGCCTTGGTATAGGTCCTATTTGTCTCTATTGTAAAGCTATTGGTCAAAAAGTTGAGGATTGCCCTAGAATGCTTCCCAAAGTTAAAATATGAACATGAGACAAGAAAACTATGAAGAAGGTCAAGGAACTAAGGATATGTTAGAAAACCAGAAAGAATCAGAGACTATGTTATTACAGCTGAAAGAAACACTGAATGATCACAAAGACATCAATTTACCAGAGATCTTAAAAGATAATCTGTGCATAGAAACAAAAATAGGAGACTTCGACATAAACTGTGTCTTGGATGATGAAACATAGGTGAATATCATGGCAGAAAACACTTGGGAAAGCCTCCTATGGTTCCTTCATTGGGAAGGATAGGATTGTTTAAAGGAAAGATGATAACCCTATGTGGAAGAGTTAATAATGTACCTATGATTGCTCATGAAACATCGACCAAAGAAGAATTTGAAGTCATTAAGTTTGTTGAGAACAACACCCCTTTTGCACTTTTGTCAGGAAAGAATTGGATTGAGAAGGACCAGATCCGAAGGAAAGCAGAGGAGGAAGCTACAAAACAAAAGAAGCAAGAATTAAGGGAATTCATAGCTAGAAATATAGAGTGACTAATAAAATAACAAGAGGATAAGTCGAAGCAACAAAGGGCCAAAGAATTGTAAGTTTTAAACCTGTGAAGTAAAGCAATGCATATAGATTCTTAAGCAATACATAAATTAATCAATGGCTCATACACATAATACACAAAGATTTTTACCGGAAACCCTAAACCGGGAAAACCTTTCTTATTTTCATTATATCGAATTTCACCATTCTCCATACAATATATACAATGTTTTTAGGTATTCCGTAGATACCAAAACCCTAATCCCTTAATCCGGGATTAATTTACAAATCAGCTAAAAATAGAAAAATCCGCTAAAAATAGCAAAAAAATCCAGGGATCGTCAGACGCAGTTGTCGTATCTGACGCAGGGATCGTCAGATGCAGTTGTCGTATTTGACGCACCCACACACACACACATGAAAAGAATATAACACATACCCAACATTCTCCCACTTGTTGTTTTCTTTGCATCCAGGGGTCCAGGGGATTATATAGTCAACAATCCAGGGCATCAATGCCCATTGTTACTCTACACCAAGAGAACTTTTCTGTGCTCATAGACTTTGTCAATGAATCTGCAACATTCTTCAAAGTGTCAACCTTTTCCAGCAACACCTTCTTTTCCTCAACCATGTCTCTCATAAGGTGATACTGAACATCAATATGCTTTGTCTTCGAATGATAAGCTGGGTTCTTTGCCAGGAATATTGCACTCTGACTGTCATAGTCTAATCTCACTTCTTGTTGTATCAACCTAATACCTGAACACAATCTTTGTAACCATATTGCTTCCTTGCTTGCATGAGTGGCTGCCATGTATTCAGCTTCTGTAGTTGAGAGTGCCACTACAGTCTGTCTTTTTCTCATCCAATTGATTGCTCCTCCAAATAGGTTAAACACATACCCACTTGTAGATCTTCCGCGATCCAAATCTCCAGCCCAGTCTGCATCAACAAATCCATGTATGTCCACCACTCTGTCCAATCCCGGTCTTCCTTGGTAGCACAATCCATAACTGGTGGTGCCACGAAGATACCTGAAGACCCTCTTTACTGCTGTCCAAT
>ML778316.1:393174-422115 GCA_009831015.1 Picea engelmannii
ATCAATGGAGAGCTTCTTGTGGGAATATATTTTGGAGTATTGATGGAGAGCTTCTTGTGAGAGCTTCTTGAGCATTTTTGGTGTGGAACACTTGAGGATATTGAAGATCTATAAGTGAATGAGGTAACCAAGGATATCTAAGCCAAAATTCTGAGTAAAGTGAAGAAAGAAGGCCGAAATGCAAGGAAGGATAAATTCTTTTGATGGTGCTTTCTAAGGTATGTTATTTACAGGTCATCTCACCATTTTCGCTATAACTTTTTTTCTATAATGATTCAGATCCTAAAATTTCTATGAAAGTGAGAAAACATAGCCAAGTATCTATGGTTAAAAATTCATCTTGTGGGTCATTGTAGTTTGGGAGTTACACTCCGTGGAAAATAGGGTTTGTGGCTAGTCCTGAAACTAGTCAAAATCAGGTGTTTTGGGTAAAAATGTCACAACTTCTTCATAACATATCCAAATTTAGTGAGACCAATTGTGTTGGTTATATTATAGTCTATAGTATTCTCTGTAACAGTTTCAGATCTATTCATCAAATAATTTGTGCAGGGCATGCTCTACAAGGTCGCTCTCTAGAATAAGCCATAATTCAACAAGGTATGCCATTTTTGCTATAACTCATTTTCTGAGAGGTTCCAAGTAGTGAAACTTGGAGGAATTGCATAAACACACTGAAGAACATTATGTATCAGTTTCAGATCTTTATTCAGTACAGGCACAAAGTTATGATTATTTCAAGTTAGGGTTGTTGACTAATCCAAAACTAGTCATGGTTGAGAGAAGCAGTTGATGAGTTGGCACATACATGAGGTGTATAGTTGATGATGTTGGTACATATTGATGATTCATTGTTGATGAATAGTTGAAACATGATTGGTATATACTTGGTACATGGTTGGATGCACTTGTTTATGGTACATGTTGATTACAGGTTTTTTGGCACAGGTTGGTGCATGGTTGATGCTCTTGTTTATGGTACAGATTGATATCTGTTGAGGATTGTTTCCTCATATCAGTTGGTGCTGAGAATGCAAGCTGAGTCTTTCATATAGAGCTGGTTCTCTTGTAGAGTTGTACTCTATTCAGTTGTTGCTGATAAACCCCAAGGATTGTAGTCCGTAATAAAAATAAAATTGTACATACATCTTGTGTTCTTTGTGTTCATTGTGGTGATGACTTGTTGATGATATATTGCTGATATATGTTGCTGATATGTGCTCACATATAACTAGTTATAAATGAAAACAATGGGTAATGAATAAATGTTGAATGCTAATTGATGAGTTTTTGTGCAAGAGGGAAGTTTTGGGAAAAAGATCCCCACACTCATTCACCCCCCCTCTAAGTGTGGTAGGTGTGTCCAACACTTCACTCTATGCCTGGCTTGGCATAGGATGAACCAGAGTCAACTGATATGCAAGTGAGGAAGCTCGTTGAAGCCATTCAACAACTTCAAGCAAGAGTAATGGAGGTAGAAATCCAAGCATTACTGAGCACTCCACAATAAGTGCACGATCAGAGGGAAGAAGCTTCAAGGAATGCAGTAGAATGAATCGAGGCATTGGCCACAGAGTGTAAACAAGTAAGTGATCAAAGTGCACAGACCTATGAATGCATTGCAGAAGATCCAGAGCTAAGGAAATTGGAAGCACAACTCCAGGAGGAGAAGAAACAAGAGTCCACCGTGCAAGCACAGATGAAGCTGTTTATTGCAGTTGAGAATATGAAGAGGTAACATGGACAATGCACAGTCCAACAACAAGTCACTTCCATCCAGAGAGAGTTATGGAGGTTACACAGAGACTCCAGCCAGTGTAGGACGAAGCCTGCATGCTTTTTGAAGAGATCGAAGGACAAGGATCACAACTAGAACATGTGGTCGCAATAGTGGAACAACGCCTAGAAGTGTCTGTCATCGAGAAAGTAATTCAGGAGTTCACCAAGCAAGAGGCTCTGGCGAAGCAACAAGTCGAGACAACTCGATCTAAGCTCGAGGCCTTCGAAGCAGTGTTTCCTAGATCAGAGTGAATCAGGATGAGTCACATGTGATTTTTTGGGGCCTGTTGGCCCTCGACCAAGTTTTGAGAGAATATTGGTTGTGTTTGACCATCTTTGGGACTTCGACAGGATGGTCGAAGATGGAGCGCCCATGCGAAGTGGAGATCATATGATCTTGTTTGTTTTGCAGGATTTTTGGGATTTTAGGGTTTATGTAACGGGTATGGGATGCCGTCCCATGGGTTTACCCATGTTAGGCCTTTTTGTAATGTATAAATAAGTAGATAGGACTTAGAGTGAAGGAGGTCCAAGTTGGCTTGGTGCAAGAATATGAAAATTTCTAGCTAAGTGCAAGTGATTGTAATAGGCTTTGTGCTAATAAGGAGTTGGCTCTGTGCCTTGACCTAATTTTGGAAAGGAGGATCTGGCGGGATGGGTGCAGATCTCCTGTCCTCTGCGGAATTGGGCTCTGTGGCTGATGCAGGAGCATCTCAAGCGAGTCAACACGAAGATAAAGGACGACTAGAAAAACATCCAGCGTAAATTTTGAAATTATCTTGAAGTTAATGCACCAATCTTAAATGAGATAATTAAGAAGGATCACACTTGTAAAATGTAAAAGGACCTTGAGCGATTCGTTCTCGTCCTTAGTAGGTAGAAGGCATTTATAGTAGTTAATGCAAGTAGATAGAATTGAATGTTAGATTAGACAGTTTTAGAGCGCAAGAGGGAAACAAGATATAGACACCCTCATTGTGTATTATAACATTAGCGTGCAAAAGCATGAATATTATGAGCAAGAGCATACAGAGTTGAGAAGGGAGAACTGTAGTTTGAAGACACCCATGTACAAAGATTTGAATTAATAAGAAAATAATGTTGATTCAAATTCATGGCGTTGTGTTGGTTCTTCGTGTATGTATGCTAAATGTTATGCTCATGGTTATTTTACTCTTTCGACTGTACATTTCCTTTTATTCTATGTATGAATGATTTCTTGTTGAATGTCTGAAATCTGAGAGAGATAGAGTAAGGAAAATGATGTTCAATTGTTTCTCTATTTGAGCAAGAGTTCCTGCAAGGAGTGCAGTTGAATTGTCCACAAGGAGTGCGTTGACAAAGGGTTCAGAGGTTTGTCTCTGAAAGCTGAGGTTTGTTTCTCATTCCCACAGAAGTGCAGTCAGGCGCAGGAGCCGTGCAAGGAGTGCGCAAGGCCGAGTAAAGTCTTAGAGTCACAGACCTGAGCGAAGTATTGAGAGATTGCTGCTGCAGGTGTGCGCAGAGTCGAAGGAGTTCGACACTTGGAAAGTGTTTGAAAGTCTGCCGCAAGGAATGCGAGCAGGAGTTTTTTGAAAGACTTGAAGTCGTGGGAAAGCTCAGAGCGATTTGAACCTTCGAAGGGGTCGAAGGAAGGCAAGAGTCCAAGTACCTTGGAAAATTTGAAGGAAGCCATAGCGACGTTGGACCACAATTGGACAAGTTCTCAAGGAAAGAACGGACGGTCGGAATTCTTTGTAGAGAATTCACGAATTCCCATGAGCCATCAGATCTCAGAGAGGAGTAGGGGAGTTACTGTGAGTATTCCTAAAAGGGTTCTAAGCTTAGGAGGAAGAGAACCGTAGATCCAATCCATAGGAGCATTGGATTTACCCGTGAATTTCTATATCAGGGTTTCGTAGGTTGGAGTCCCGTAATCTTTGCAACGAGACTCGCGAAATCATGAAATGTGAAGTCCTGACGGAATGGGAGGATCATGTGGGCCACAAGAATCAGCAGGGTGGACAGGTGGTGCACTATCGACCTGGAGTCAAACTTCGTTGATCATTTCGGGGTTTCGTGGGGTAAATAACCGAATTCTTTGCTTTAGGATTCGCGATATCGTGAAGTTCGAAGTCCCAACGAAGTGAAGGCTGTTGAAAGGTTAAATATTGCGAGTGCATCGGAGTTTTGGCAAATCGGGTTTCAGGAACCGAGTTGCTCAACATCACAATCGCCGAAATTGCGATAAGGAGAAATCCAAAACAGGGAGAGAAAGGGTCAACGTTGACTGTCTTTGGGTGTCAGAGGTTGAGAGATAAGACGCTTGACCACCGGATTCGTGGAAGTGCAAAGTTCGATCTCCCGAAGTACAGGGGGGAATTTCTCAGAGTTAATTGTGGGTGCAGATTTTCTAAAAGGGAGATAGAGGAGCCATTTTCAATAGCTCTTCGTTCCATTGTGAGGGGAAATATCCTGTGTACGTAACCTTCCAACCCACGGGTTGAAGAGGGTCGTCGTCACCATTTGGTATCAGAGCTCAGAAAGGATTCTTTGCTTTCTGTAGCAGGGAAAAGGAGAATTCACCATGCCGCCAAGGAGAAGGGACAGGAAAACACCCGATCCACCAGAGGAGAGGGAAATGCTGAGAAGAAGGGGAAGGCAGATGACTGATCTAGCCATGGAGAGAGAGATGCATGATCTACGAGCCAGACTCGAAGACATGGAGACAACACAAAGGCGTACAATCAGTGTTGGGGATCTTAGTGATTCCAAAAGTGAAATTGAGGCTGAACATGAAAGGGAAGAAGTTGCAGCAAACAAATGTTTGATCATAGCTATTGCAAAAATGGGTGAAAGAGTGAAAATGGATCTTCCAGTTTATGAGGGAAATCTGGATGTAGAGGAGCTTCTAGAATGGATTAGAGCTCTGGACACATACTTTGAATATGAAGATGTCGAAGAGGACAAGAAGGTCAAGCATGCTGTCACGAGATTAAAAGGACATGCAACATTATGGTGGGATGAGCTACAAGCTGACAGATGCTGCAAATGCAAGCAAAAGATCAAAAGTTAGGATAGAATGATCGCGAAGATGAAAGCGAAATTCATCCCCAAATATTATCAAATTACTCTGTTCAGGAGGATGCAAAACCTGAGACAGAAGATGATGACAGTGAAAGAATACACTGAAGAATTCTACAGGCTGAACATCAGGGCAGGTCATTGAGAAAGCGATGATGAAAAGGTTTCCATATACATGAATGGCTTGAGATACGACATTCAGGATGAGATGAGCATGGCAACCATTCGAACGGTGGAAGATGCTTATCATATGGCTCTAAAGGCTGAAGAGAAGCTGAGCCGAAAGCAGGGTCAAAGAGGCCGAGGCATAAGTCATCCTAGAGGTAAATCAGTTGCCCAGGATAAAAACCAGAAGCCCAAGGAGGACTGGAAGAAACCTTAGACTCAAACTGAGAGAGGTGGAACCTCACAGCGAGGACAACATACCGAACAGAGAGGGGATTATGATGATAATAATGTTTTTCCTTGTACCAGAGGTAGAGGAAGAGGAAGAGGTGGAGTAATAACATGCTTCACATGTGGAAATATTAGACACAAGTCTTATGAGTGTCCCAAAAAAAATAAAGGAGGAGAGACTCACATCGCTGAAGCACAGAGGTGGGATGTTGAGGCAGAGGATGCTGAAGGCGGAAGATCGCTGATGATGCAAAAAGCTCTTTTGACACCAGAGAAGGAGGTGGAGAGTTCAGTCCAAAGAAATTTTTTTTTCCGAACTGCTTGCAAGACCAAGGACAGGGTGTGCAAGGTCATTATAGATAGTGGTAGCACAGATAATCTCGTTTCTACGAAGATGGTAGAAAAGCTGGAGCTGGAGACGATTGATCATCCAAGCCCATACAGAGTTTCGTGGCTACAAAAATGACATCAGGTAACTGTCATTAAACAATGTTTAGTTGAATTTAAGATAGGAGGATATAATGAAAATATATTATGTGATGTTATGCCTATGGATGTTTGTCATCTATTGCTGGGTAGACCGTGACAATATGACAGGAATGTGATTCATGATGGGAGAATGAACACATACACCCTAGAGAAGAATGGGAGAACTCACATGTTGCTTCCAATTAAGGATAAGGAGGTGAAACCGGAAGTAAGTAACGTCGTACTTCTCATGAGTGGGAAGGAACTTCTTACAGAGGTTAAGAAGAAAGAGGAACCACAATTCATTGTGGTCAGGAAACTGAAGATTGTTTTGACCAACACAAGAGTATATGATTTACCAGAAGAGATTCAGGAACTACTGGAAGATTTTGCTGACATAGTAGTGGACGAACTACCTCGTTCGTTGCAACCGATTAGAAGTGTGAGTCATCATATTGATCTCATACCAGGAGCCAATTTTCCAAACAAAGCAGCGTACAGATTGATGCCATAGGAGAATGAAGAGGTCAAAAGACAAGTCCAGGATTTGTTGGACAAAGGTTTGGTCAGAGAAAGCTTGAGTCCGTGTGCTGTTCCAACAGTACTCAGTCCAAAGAAAGACAGAGGTTGGAGGATGTGTACTGACTCGAGGGTGATCAACAAGATAACCATCAGGTACAGATTTCCATTGCCAAGGATGGATGATCTGATGGATTGCTTGAGTGGAGCAAAAGTCTTTTCAAAGATTGATTTGAAAAGCAGTTATCATCAAATCTGCATGAGAGGAGGTGATGAATGGAAGACAACATTCAAAACCAACGAAGGGTTGTATGAATGGATTGTTATGCCATTTGGCTTAACAAATGCACTGAGTACATTCATGAGGTTGATGAACGAAGTCCTAAGGGAGTTCATAGGAAAATTTGTTATCGTATATCTGGATGACATACTGGTTTTCAGTAAAACAGTGGCAGAGCATCTGAAACATTTGGCTATAGTGATGCAGAGACTACAATAGGAGAAGCTGTTGATAAACATGAATAAATCCTCATTCATGAAGACATAGCTCATTTACTTGGGATTTGTTATTTCTACAGATGAGTTGAGGATGGATCCAGATAAGGTGGAGGTAATCAAGAATTGGCCATCATCGAAGAATACCTTTGAGGTGAGGAGTTTTCACAGATTGGCTAGTTTCTACCGAAAATTCATTATAAATTTCAATGGGATTAGTGCACCGATGATGGACACAGTGAAGAAGAGACAAAAATCTTTTCACTAGACAGAAGAAGTTGAGAAGAGTTTTAATCTGTTAAAGAGGAAGATCACGGAACAACCAATTATGGTGTTGCTGGATTTCAAGAAGACATTTCAAGTGAAGTGCGATGCAAGTGGGTTTGCAATAGGGGTAGTCTCGAGTCAGGAAGACAGGCCGATAGAGTAATTCAACGAGAAGATGAATGAAGCAAAAGTGAAATACTCCACTTATGACAAGGAGTTTTATGCTATCATTCAGGCATTGAAAAAATGGAGGAATTACTTGATCCCAAAGGAGTTTGTCTTATACAGTGAAAATCATGCACTGCAATTTGTGACTCAACATGAAAAGTTGAATCAGAGACATGTTAAATGGGTTGAGTATATGCAAAATTTCACTTTTGTGATTAAACATATTTCTGGTACTGCTAACAAAGTTGCTGATGCTTTGAGCATGAAGTGTTTTCTATTGTAGGAGTTCAGAGTCAAAACATTGGGTTTTGATGATCTCAGGGATATGTATAGAGATGATCTAGATTTTAAAGGAGCGTATGAAGCAGCTGAGAATCCAATTCTCGGAGATAGAAGCCAATGGGCAGAATACATGATCCAAGAAGGATTATTGTTTAAAGGTAATCAACTGTGTATTCCAAAATGCTCCATGAGGGAGAATTTGCTGAAGGAGAAACACAATGGAGAATTAACAGGACACTTTGGTC
Source organism: Picea engelmannii (assembly GCA_009831015.1). Classification (NCBI taxonomy): domain Eukaryota; kingdom Viridiplantae; phylum Streptophyta; class Pinopsida; order Pinales; family Pinaceae; genus Picea; species Picea engelmannii. The sequence goes on from ML778316.1 coordinate 400,857, forward strand.
ACGACAAGACATTCGCAAAGTTTAACGAGTCATATTTTTGGCCGAGAATGTGAGCAGACGTCAAGAGGTTCGTGGACAGATGCAGAATTTGCCAACATTCAAAGGGAAGGAAACAAAATGCAGGTTTCTATCAACCATTGCCCATACCTGAGAGGCTGTGGGATGCAGTCAACATGGATTTCATATTGGGATTTCCAAGAACACAAAGGGGGTTTGACTCAATCTTTGTGGTGGTGGATAGATTTTCCAAGATGGCACACTTCATTCCATGTTAGAAGGCCAGTGATGCAACTCACATGGCGAATCTATTTTTCAAAGAATTCATTCGACTTCACGGCTTACCAAAGAGCATAGTTTCAGATCAAGACACTAAGTTCATAGGAAACTTCTGGAGGAACTTATGGACGAAGCTGGGAACTAACTTGTCATTTAGTTCGGCTTATCATCCTCAGACGGATGGACAAACAAAAGTGGTAAACAAAAGTCTGGGAGACTTGCTGAGAAGCCTGGTGACATAACACCACAGCCAGTGGGACAACATATTACCACAGGTGGAATTTACTTATAACAATTCAGTTAACAGGAGCACAGGGCAGAGTCCATTTCAGATTGTCTATGGCATGCAGCCGAGAGGAATTTCTGAATTGAGGGATTCAGAACAGACTGCAATTAGGAGCGCTAGTGCAGAAGATTTCATAGAGGCGATGAAGGAACTTCACAACCAGGTGAAGGAACGATTGCTGAATTCAAGCCAGGAATATAAGCACAGAGCAGATCGACACAAGAGACAACTTCAGTTTGAGGTTGGTGACCTGATTCTAGCACATTTGAGAAAGGAAAGGTTCCCGAGAGGAACATATAATAAACTGAAGATGAAGAAAATCGGACCATGTAAGGTCTTAAATAAATTTTGGACGAATGCTTACGAGATTGAATTACCCGATGGGATCGAAATTTCTCCGATATTCAATATCTCAAATTTGTACCCATATAAAACTGAGGAAACAGGGACAAGAAATGAACAACCAGAGGTCCAATGGACAAAGCAGATGCTAGTTGCAGAAAATCCACAGATGGAGCGCATACTGGATAAAAGAGTGAGCAAGAAGACCAGGTGGAAGCAATACTTTGAATATTTGGTCAAGTGAAAAGGACATCTAGTTGAAGATGCCAACTGGGAGAGCAAAGAAGAGATCCAGAAGCATGGATGGACCGTACAAGAGCTCATGGATAGGAGCCCATGAAAATTTTCAAGTGAGGGAGTATGATGCAGGAGCATCTCAAGCGAGCCAGCGCGAAGATAAAGGACGGATGGAAAAGCATCTAGCGTAAATTTTGAAATTATCTTGAAGTTAATGCGCCAATATTAAATGAGATAATTAAGAAGGAGCACACTTGTAAAATGTAAAAGGACCTTGAGCGATTCGTTCTCGTCCTTAGTAGGTAGAAGGCATTTATAGTAGTTAATGCAAGTAGATAGAATTGAATGTTAGATTAGACAGTTTTAGAGCGCAAGAGGGAAACAAGATATAGACACCCTCATTGTGTATTGTAACATTAGCATGCAAAAACATGAAGATTATGAGCAAGAGCATACAGAGTTGAGAAGGGAGAACTGTAGTTTGAAGACACCCATGTATAGAGATTTGAATTAATAAGAAAATAACTTTGATTCAAATTCATGGCGTTGTGTTGGTTCTCCGTGTATGTATGATAAATGTTATGATCATGGTTATTTTACTCTTTCGGCTGTACATTTGCTTTTATGCTATGTATGAATGATTTCTTGTTGAATGTCTGAAATCTGAGAGACAAAGAGTAAGGAAAATGAGGTTCAATTGTTTCTTTATCTGAGCAAGAGTTCCTGCAAGGAGTGCAGTTGAATTGTCCGCAAGGAGTGAGTTGACAAATGGTTCAGAGGTTTGTCTCTGAAAGCTCATACTAGATAGCTTTGTTTCTCATTCCCACAGAAGTGCAGTCAGGCACAGGAGCCATGCAAGGAGTGCGCAAGGTCGAGTAAAGTCTCAGAGTCGCAGACCTGAGAGAAGTATTGAGAGACTGCTGCTGTAGGAGTGCGCAGAGTCGAAGGAGTTCGACACTTGGAAAGTGTTTGAAATTTTGCCGCAAGGAGTGCGAGAAGGAATTTTCTGAAAGACTCGAAGTTGTGGGAAAGATTAGAGGGATTTGAACCTTCGAAGGGGTCGAAGGAAGGGAAGAGTCCAAGTACCTTGGAAAATTTGAAGGAAGGCGTAGCGACGTTGGACCGCAGGAGGACAAGTTCTCAAGGAAAGAACAGACGGTCGGAATTCTTTGTAGAGAATTCACGAATTCCCATGAGCCATCAGATCTCACGGAGGAGTAGGGGAGTTACCATGAGTATTCCTAAAAGGGTTCTAAGCTTAGGAGGAAGAGAACTGTAGATCCAATCCACATGAGCGTTGGATTTACCCGTGAATTTCTATATCGGGGTTTCATAGGTTGGAGTCCCATAATCTTTGCAACGAGACTTGCGAAATCATGAAACGCGAAGTCCTGACGGAACGGGAGGATCGTGTGGGCCACAGGAATCGGCAGGGTGGACAGGTGGCGCACTATCAACCTGGAGTCAAACTCCATTGATCATTTTGGGGTTTCGTGGGGTAAAGATCCAAATTCTTTTCTTTAGGATTCACGATATCGCGAAGTTTGAAGTCCCGACGGAGTGAAGGCTGTTGAAAGTTCAAAGCTTGCGAGCGCATCAGAGTTTTGGCAAATCGGGTTTTGGGAATTGAGGGAACGAGTTTCTCGACATCGCAACCGCCGAAATCGCGATAAGGAGAAATCCAAAATAGGGAGAGAAAGGGTCAGCATTCACTGTCTCTGGGTGTCGGAGGTTGAGAGATAAGATGCTTGACCACCAGATTCACGGAAGTGCGAAGTCCGATCTCCTAAAGTACAAGGGGGAATTTCTCAGAGTTAATTGTGGGTGCAGATTTCCCAAAAGGGAGATAGAGGAGCCATTTTCGAGAGATCTTCAGGCCATTGTGAGGGGAAAGATCCTGTGTACGTAACATTTTGACCCGTGGGTTTAAGAGGGCTGTCGTCACCATGCACAGTAGCATATGGCTATAAAATATTGAAGAAGACTAATAAAGAAGAAGAAGAAGTTGGTGGACGTAGCCCCACACTGGGGTGAACCACATATATCTAGTGTTGATGTGCTTTGTGCAATGTTGTTTATGTGTTTATTTTCTTAGTGCACTGATCTTTATATATGTTAGATAGATGTATGGATGCTTAGTATGGTAAATAAATTCTAGATCTGAGTTAATGCTATATGCTAAGCGATTGGAAGTGTGTGATCTTCTCATTACTGTGCTGTTTTGTATTTATGGTTTAGTTTGTGATGTGAATGGGAGTTAATAACTAATACATTTTGATTATCTAAGTGCTCTTTTAAGTGTTGTAATCACAGATCTGTGTCCCAACTAGGTTGTAGACACCTGAGTCCTACAACCCCCCTGCCTCTACCTCGGGTGAGACTTCATCTGCTTTGCTGGTGTTGCTGAAAGGGTTGATAGTTAGGGTTTTGTTGGTGTGCTATTGAAGCATTGAACCCTGGGTCTACCCCTGTGCCAACAATACCCCTTCTTCAGAAGCTCTTCAAGTTTCATTTGCAATTCCTTCAATTCTGGTGTACTCATCCTGTAGGGAGTCTTGAATACTGGAGCTGCTCCAGGCATCATATTTATGGAGAAATCAATGTCTCTTTTAGGGGGTAATCTTGGTATTTCCTTAAACACATCATCAAACTCTTTTAGGATTGCATAATATTCAATATTTGACACCTTATCTTTAGGTGTCTCTTCCATATGAGCTACAAATATTTGACACCCTTTTCTGTAACATTTCTTCAGCTGTAATGCTGAAATTTCTTTGATGGTTACTGCCCTAGGAATTCCCTGCACTGTACTTAGGTTCCCTTTCTCATCCAAGAAAGTAAATGCCTTGTTATGATAGTCTAGTATAGCATGATGTTGATCCAACCAATCCATCCCAATTAGACAGTCATAGGAACCTAAAGGCAAGATGTTCAAATCTTCCCTAGTGTTCAGTCCATTCATGTCCATAGGACATGACTTAACCATCTCATTAAATTTTCTTTTGGCTCCAGTAGCTAGATGCACCAACCAAGATTTTCCATGCTTTCTTCTTGGAAAATTCAAACTTTCCACCATATTAGGGTCTATATAACTATGAATAGATCCTGAATCAATTAAAATAGTAATGGTTTGGTTGTTGATCATACCTTCCACTTCAATCATATGTGACTGATACTCTGCTTTCTTGTTGTACAAGGATGCATAGATCCTTGATACATTTCTGCCTATGTATTCCACTGTTTCAGCTTGTTGTACATTGTGAACAATCCTCACTTTTTCACCTCTGTGAGGGAAATCTCTAAACATATGATCTCCTTTACAACCCCAACATTGAATAGGTGGCCGCCTTGGCCTATGCCCCCCATCTCAATCATTCTGGGTTCTCTAGAAGTTGTCTGTCCCTGCGGATTATTTTTGAAGAATGGTGGCTTAGTTCCCTTCTTCCTCTGATCAATCTTGAATTTCTTCTTGTCTTCCCAAGATTTTTGGAAATTTGGCCTTGCTTTTTTCTGATTATATAGTCATTTAACTTGCCTTATGGTCTCCTCCAATGTTTTAGGATCATCATATTGTATTTTGTCACTGATGAAAGATGAAAATCCACTCAAATACCTTTTAATCTTAATTGTCTCATCCTTGATGAAAGAAACATACTTCAACAGTTCTAAAAACCTTCTTTCATATTCATCTATGGTCATACTCCTAAGTTTGAGTTCAAAGAACTCTTTCATTTTCTGGTCATATTATCTCTTAGTCAAGTATTTCTTTTCAAAATACTTCTTAAATTCCCTTTGAGTAACATTTTTCTCTTTAATGTGCTGCACATGCACAAGTCGATCCCACCACATGGATGCCTTTCCCTTGAGTTGATAGATGAAAATTATTCCTTATGCAAGAGAAGAATAATCATGCAATTGAAAATACTTTCTCATGCCCAAAAACCATGTCTCTGCATCTTCATCCTTCTTGTGCTTACCATCAAATGTAGGAGGTTTGATTTTGTTCATTTCTCTTCGTAGCTCATCCACCCTAGACCTCTTATGCTTCCTGACAGGGGATGGACTTGAGCTTCTATGTGCTCTTTTATTGGAATGCCTTAGGGAGTGATTGTGATGTCTGCTAACACTTCTTGTTCTTCTTTTCTCATCAGGAGGCCTGTGACTTCCTAATTTTCTTGAGCCACTCTCCTTATCCAATTTCTTTTCTATTATGTTCAAGCTCTGTATTAAATTCATGTTGAAGTCATCCTACTGCTCCTTGGCTCTCATAAGCCTTTCATTATCAACTTTATGGATCTAGACATCCTTCTGCAAACTTTTAATGGTCTCTACCATATTCATGTTTTCATCCCTTCCTTCTCCATGTCCATTGGAGTTCGTTCCTTCAATTCTCATATGAACATCCATCCCTATGATCTCATCTTCTTGGCTATAAGCTCCCTGTGCATCTTCCATTCCTCTGCACTCTGTGTTGATCCTGATTTGATCTAGTTGTTGTTAACTTTTCAAAATGTGTAGCCAACAAAACTTTGTCATATTAACTGACCCATCAATTTCATGAAAAATATGAACCATTCTGGTTCAATAATATATCATAATTGTTTCTTCTGATTTCCTGAAAAATTGATTGCCCATATCAATTTTATGGGTGAATAATTATATTATACTATCCATGACCTTTCCAACGTCTACTTCCATGTTCAATTCTTAGTCTTGAGCAAAAAGTTATGGCCTTTTGAAGTTAGTTGGGTCTTAAAATTTACCCTCCACTATTTGTCCTGTAACTTCCTCATAAAAGATCCGTTTGAGGAATGATTTACACCATTAGAAATATATCTCCGGGATCTTTTATTTGAGCTTTAAATAAAAAGTGTACACTTTTTTCTCGAGGTTTTTGAGTATATAAAAACGTTGTTCAGGACTTCAAAAACGCGCTGCAAAAAGATGACCTTCAAACAATATAAAATTTCGCAGAAATTCATTGGTTTTCTGCTATTGTACACCATCCAAATGACTTCGCGCGCACAAATTTCAATATGTACACCCATATTTAGCATGCAAAACAACACCATAAGGTAGTGCATGCTCCACGCACATATAACCAATGTGGATCACTTATCTATCGCGCTAATAACCGGTGCACACTAGTTTTAAGTCGCGTGGAAATATCCACCACACACAATTTTGGTTCATGCACTAATCCTTGTTGCGCGCTAATGATCTGCACACATTTCACTCTAAGAACTGCACCATGAAAAAATTTAGTACACCCCCATTGCACACCAGTACTCTGCGCACACCATTAACCAAACTGTCACGCGACAACATATACCCACTGTAACGCCCCATATTTTGACCTTAGGTAGTTAGAACATTGTTGTTTATTGATCTTAATAATTCAAAGTCAAGCATTTGTTTGGAGTCAGTTAGACTTTGTTAGACATTGAGATGTGTACATCTAGACCTATTTGTATGTTACATGATATATGCTCATGACAAAGATAGTTATTTGATTGTTTAAACATGAAAATTAAAATGGGTAAGTTCGGTACATGTATACCAATTCAAGTTATGTTGTGAATGTATAACATATGCAATGCATGATGTAAATAGTAATGCATTTCTTAATTGAGCATCAATGCAAATATGGATTCTTATATAAATTTGTGATGTATCTGCATCAATATGAGTTATTGGTGAACTAACCTACAGGTTGATGAGCTATGTGATAGCCAAATGACTATAGTATTGAGGTAACTTGGATGTCATATACATCAAGAAGATATCGTATGCTATAATTTGTACTTACTATTTAATTTATAATTCAAAATATTACTATGATCTATGGTAAGTGTGGTTTTGAAAGGATGCACAACTTGCCTAGAGTGGTTATTTGATGACGTGACTCTAAGAATAGTAGTTGCACAATAGGGCTTGATGTAGGGTGTTGACCCTAGTTCTATAAGGAGGGGTGGAGGTATTTCCCACCGTTTATCCTTCGAAACCTAGAGTCATGGGAGGGCTGTGTGAAGTCACGCTCCCCTAGACGTGTGATGACGACTGCTAGTTTCCTGTTGGGGAAGCTTGGTCGAGATGTATGATACTTCAACTTACGGGTTCTATGTGGAGTTAGGTCAATATAGTTGACGCTCCAGCTTAGTCCAACAGAGGAAAGGATATGATGGAAGATGGAAGTAGGTTAGGAAGGAAGGATGCTTCAATGTTAGTTGAGAATACTGATTGGGGATTAGAGATGCCACTATTGTTTACTCACTTGGTTCCTACCATGTTTAAAACCCTCTTTTATTTCCTATTGATATTTTAAGTGTGACAATGAGTTATTGATGAATTGGTGTAATTTAGTTCGTTAAGATTATTAAGTGATGCATTACTTGATTTGTTGTCCTACATGTTTTAGTGATCATATAGGAACTATGCACTAGAGGCAATGATTGTTTATCATTAGTACATACATGAGATATGTGTCCGCTAGCTACGCACACATACCCTACCCATGTACTAGTATAAGTAATTAATGTATTAATTATTAAAGTAAATTATTAACTGTTTAATTGAATGTTTATTGAATATGCAAATTATATTGCATACAAAATATCTAGAAGCATTAAATACCTTCTTGAATTTGATAGATGGTGGGTATGATGAATTAAATGATCATGGTGGGGTGTTATGTACATTTTGGGAAAATTATCAAATAACATTTATTAGCTAGCATGAGAATAAAGACTTTTCATTTTATTTATTGTTGTTTAATGCAAGTCATTTATATTTAGTTTTATTTTAATATTTTCCCAAAATATCTAGATAAGGGAGGTTGATGGATAATAATGAAGGTGGTTGAGGAGACTTGGGGAAGGGTGTATGGAAACTTGATAAATAGGGAGGAGAAGTGGTGAGGAAGGGAGGATGGAGAGGTTGGAGCATGATGAGAGGTTGTGAAATTCTTGGAAGATATAATTCTTGTGATAGTTTTCTTTGACCATTTGTGCTTTGTTGTTCTTGAAGTCACGTGCACGGAGGGCCAAGAAACCGAAAGGTTTCTTGGAGCTAGGAAGTTGGCTAGACTCCTAGTTGGCTAGGAGGATTTCATTGTTTCACTCTGGGAAAGAGGGAAAAGAATGCTTGGAAGCGCTCAGGACTACATTACAATGATGAGCTTCGACAAGCTAAGGAGGATGTATTTTTCAGTGGTATTTTGTTATTGATATTTTTATATAATTTTGTTTTAAGTTCTAAATCTTAGAGTTAGCCTATTACATATGTCATCATGTTATTTAGATTTATCATTGAGCAAATGTAGAAGAGTTGTGTTAATGAAAATAAATGAAATTATGTATTTAATGAGTGACAAATTGCCTAATATCATAGTTGGGTGTTACACCCACATTGTGTGCACACCAACAAAATTCCTTTGTTCTTTGTCAATACTGCGCACACCACACATGCCATTACTATGCGTGCGCACACCGCGCGCACCCGTATTATGCATGCACCACTCAATCCACACCACGCAAAGATAAATTTAGTGTGCAAATATTTTTCGTGCATTACCACTTTGCACTGCGTAGTGCGAAATTTAACTGCATAGAACCACGCACCAATATTTTCCACGCATTACCACTTTGCACCGCCCAACGCCAAATTTAAGTGCACACACCGGCACGCCAATATTTTCCACGCATTGCCACTTTGCACTGCGCAATGCGAAATTTTAGCGCGCGTAGATATGCACCCTTATTTTCCACACATCATAAGATTTTCCCTACGCATCATGCATTTTTAGTGTACACACCTGCACACATTCATTTTTATGCGCATCGATTCCTCGTGAATTCTGCGGCAGAAATTGGGGCTTTTTCCAAACTTTTTTTCCAATTTTCACCATAGACATTCTGAAACTATGAAATTTGTTCAATTTCACCCTGATAACACCCATTCAACCTCTGCAACAACAAATCGCTATTGGTTGACATTGCTGGAACACATTTTTCCCAAACTTAATTCACGAATTGAGAATTTTAATGAACTAATCTCGCTCCATCTGTCATGGCTTCCCTGTAACTTCAAATTCAACCAATTCCAGGTCTGAATTTGCTATAATAGATATTAAATTAGGAATATCTCACCACTTGGTCAAATTTCTCAATTTCCCCATGAATTTAACAACAAAAATTGAGGTTTTTTCCCAATTCCACACAATTGCTTCTAATTTTTACCATGGACACTATGTAACTTGAAATTTGTCCACTTTGAAATCAATTCTCTGTGGAATTTCACTTCAATTTAGCTTTCTCATCCCATCCAGGCTCAATGTTGAAAACTGGATCTCTAATACCATATTGTAACATCCCCAACACCCAACTGGGCCATGCCACATAAAATTTTCGAGCTATATGCAAATTAAAACATATACACACAGAAACTCTTGCGGAAACTTATATATAAAACTTAAAACAGACAATACATTCTATAAATGCACAGATTCATAAGGAAATAATAGTAAACATAAACATGCAACATAGACAGACAATACCCATAAATATAAATACATGTATAAACCACACACAGGAAAAACCCATAAAAATAAGCACATAAATAATAATGCAACATGTAATTTAACACACAATTGACACTTATCTTGTTAAAAATATCACCAACTGAGTATAGAACTTCCACGAACCTCCCAGCCTTAGACCATGCCGCTCATCACTCTCAGTAGTGGGTCACCCCTGAGTTGGGACTAAACTCCACCCAGGTAAAGGGGTTCCTAACCAGGTTGATGTATCTCAGACAACATGAAATACTTCGTCACATGTGCTAACTCAAACTAACAACCTACAATCCCTCATTCCCCACATGCTTGTCCCACCTCAGGAAGTGTGCCCCTTCTCTTCTCAACAGTCCTTCGACTGCCCCACTTCCTTTCCGGGCTTCTGCAATAGGTCGGACAAGAAGTCTCAGAGCCATATAGCACCTTCAGGAATCAATTCCCAACAATTCTCTCACCTAGAAAGATTTTCTCACAGGCCTGACAACCCGCCTCTTTAATCTCCCACAGGCCTGACAACCCACTTCTTCAGTCCAACTCCTAAGCTAACCAGGTATAGGTACAGGTACTGGTACGTGTATGGGTATGGGTACAAGTACAATGATAGTAACAGAAAGGTACGTAGGACAACTGAGTGAGTGAGTGAATGATGATGGAATGAATGAATGATGAATGGGAAAATGAACTAAGTCCAAACTATAAGTATGAATGTTCCCAACTTGACACTTGTCATGTTGAGAACTACTTTGGTCCACTTGTCCCCATCCTTAGAACTTAGGATAAAATAATTATCTAAACTTTATACTTTAAGGAATATTAATATAATACTCTTTTTTGGCTTAAGCTCCCTAGCTTAGCCCCTTCTCCTTAAATTTTAGCCCCCCCTTTCCCTAACTAGTGGAGTTTAGTCCCCCATACTCTTTTATCGTGGCTGGTATACATGCAACGATATATTATATTAATGACAAGACATATACAAAAATAGGCTCTCTTTCCTAATTCCACACATAAGCCTCCTATCTTATAATAACTAGCTCACCAGCCTATAAATCACAAGATATACACAAAGGCTCACTGGCCTCAAAATCGTGCGCACTTAAGTTTGCTGCGCGCGCTATCCTGGAATGTGCACACTTCATCATTTTAGTGCGCAATACATGTGCACACTATACCATGGAAGGTGCATGCAAAAATGATATAAAAAAACTCACCAGCTTAAGTACATTTTCATTTACATTTACAATTGGGGTTCGGCCTAGGGGTATTACAGATTATTTGTTCATCACATATCTATGAAGCATGTCTTGAAACATTTGATTTACTCTTTTTATTTGTCCATCTATCTATGGCTCATAAGCAATACTAAAATTTAGTTAGGTGCCTAAATCTTCAAAAAGAGTATTTCCAAAGTTAGATGTAAACTCAGTATTCCGATCAGATACATTCTTTAGGTAACCGATACAATTTGAATATTTTCCTCATGAATATCCTTGCAATATTATCAATGTTGTGAGTGGAGTTAACATGAATAAAATGTGTTGTTTTAGATAACTTGTCCACCACAACCATGCTAGAATCATGTTGTCTTGATGTAGTTGATAACTTGGTGATAAAATCCATAGTTAATACATCCCATTTCCATTTTGGAATAGGTAAGGGCTGCAAGAAACCCATTGGATGTTGATGTGTAGCTTTAACTTAATAACATTTCATACATTTGGCAATGTATTTGATAACATCCTTCTTCATCCCATGACACAAGTTTTGCTTTCTTGTTACCTAGATGTCTATAATATGACATTTTATGTATCTCATCCATAATAATTCTTCTCAAATATGAAGAGTTAGGAATATACATTCTATTTCTATAAAATAAGAATCCCATCATCATTCAGTTAATAACCTTAATATTTATTTTCTAATTTCTCTTGATGTGATATGTATTTCACCTGAATGTAGTGTTCATCTTCAACAAGGGAGTCAATAACTCTCTCTTTTAAATTTGATTTTCAAATGCTAATTTGTCACATGATATTTTTTGCTAAGTGCATCAACAACTTCATTTTATTTTCCCTTTATGTGCTAAATCACAAAATCAAACTCACAAAAAAATTTGAGCCATCTAACCTCTCGAGCATTTTAGTTTTGGCTGCTCAAATAAATACTTCAAGACACTATGATCAGTTCTAAGTTAAAACTATTGGCCATTAAATAGTGTCTCCACATTTTTAGAGCATGTGTAGCAAGTTCTAAGTTTGGGTAATGAATTTTTTTTCATGTTCTTTCAACTTCCTTGATTCATAACATACTACACGACTCTTGCATAAAAAATCCATTGGATCCTTTTTTACAAACATCTATGCACAAAAAAAAATCTTTACTAGGATCCACAACTTTCTACAATTGGAGCATTAGTGAGAATATTTTTCAATAGCCGATAGCTCTTCTCACATATTTTTTCCATTCAAAGTTAACCCCCTTCTTCTACAAAGAAGTGTTTGGGTGTGCAATCTTGAAAATATCCCTCAATGAATCTTCTGTGGTAACTAGCGAGATTCATAAATGAGCTCACATCTGTTACATTCCTTGGAGTGGGAAAATTCATTATGGGGTCAAATTTATTTGGATCCATCAATATTCCTTCTTCTAAAATAATGTGACCCAAATAATGAATTTATTTTGATAGAAATCACATTTTCTTAGTTTTCCATACAATTTATGTTCTCTTAGCACTTGCAAAATTATTCTTAGATGATCATCATGGTCTTCTTCATTCTTAGAATAAATAAGAATATCATCTAGAAAAACTAGTACAAACTTATCCAACTACTTTCTAAATACATTATTCATGAGATACATGAAAGTAGCTGGTACATTAGTGAGACCAAATGGCAACACCACAAATTCATAGTGGCCATACCTTGTTCTTAAGGTTGCCTTATGAGTGTCTTCTTCCTTGATTCTTATTTTAAGATAATTAGACCTCAAATCAATCTTTGAAAAAACTTTTGCTCCCCTCATTTGGTCAAACAAGTCATCAATAAAGGTAATGAACACTTATTCTTCACCCTAAGTTTATTTTGGTTCCTATAATCAATGCATACCTGAAGAGTTCCATCTTTCTTTTTCACTAATTTGATAAGGGTTTTCCATGTAAATACGCTTGGCTGGATGTATCACTTTTTCAATGGCCCTTGTAATTGTATTTTCAGATCTAATAGTTTTGGGTACTCATTCTACAAGGGACCTTGGACATTGGTGCAACTCTAGGTACAAGATCAATTGTGAAATCAATATCCCTCTTCGGAGGAAGTCGCACCAATTCATAAAATAATACATCGCTAAGACCTTGCAAGATATGATAGTCTTAAAACTTGGTACCTTTACCCTTTGATGAATCTAATATATGGGTTGGATATAATTGACAACCCCTTCAAAAAAATTCCTTTATCTATAATGTTGAAATCTAATGAACAAAGATTCTTTTGGAATGCCTCTCACTATTCTTGTGTTTCTATCTTCATCAATGCAGTCAAAAGTCTTCTTGTAGCAATAGATTTAAAATTGATGTGCTTCCAACCAATCCATACCAATGAGGACAATATAAGAACCAATGAGGACAATATAAGAACCAATTGGAAACACATTCAAGTTTTCCCACGTAAAAATTCCATTCGATGTTAGTGGAAATATACCCATCATTTCACTAATTTTTCTCTTGGTTCCAATGGTTAATTGAACTAACCATGACTTATTATGCTTGCACTTCTAAAGAGAACCTGTTTCAACAATTTTAGGACTAACATAATTTTGACTAGATCTTGGATCAATTAAGATGGAAATGGATTGCTTAGTAATCTTACCTTCAACCATAGCTGATTGGTGATCCACTTAGTGGTATTCTAATGTAGTATAGATCCCAGGAATAGTCCTTGCTAAATAATCAACAATGGTAGCAATTTGAATATTATTTGAGAATATTCTTGGTTTTTTCCTTTTGACGTGGATAATTTTTGAGAAAATAGTGTTCTTCACATCTACAGTGTTGGATAGGCTCCCTTGGCCCCTTTTCCACTGACTCAATTAGCTTATCCTTGTTTTGAGCTAGTTGATTCTGGTAATTTTTATAATGTAAATGCTTGAACCCTTTCTTTCATTGTTAAAATGTCTCCTCCTTTTGCTTCCATGGATCGTGGAGTTATAGTTTATTTTTATATTGATCATAACAATAATTATCCTTTCTAATGAACTCATCCAAGGATTGAGGCTTATTGAACTCAATTTTGTCTATATAAGACCAAGGTCATCCACCTAAGAGACATTGGGTCTTCACCTTCTCACCCCTAATATACTTGACATAGCTTGACAACTCCAAGAATTTGTTTACATATTCATCCATGGTCATTTGAATTTGTTTTAACACATGGAATTATTTAACTTTACAATCACATAATATAATATATGGATGGTTGTTTGGTATTGGACAATTGTTGTTGTAGTTAATATGCAATAATTTGATTGTTTTAAGTTTGAGTGGTAATATAGTGTTGTGGGTATTTTGTCATGGTTATTTTTCATCAAAGAGAATTGTGATTAAAATAAAGGCTTCAAGCCTATGGATAATATTGATTTTTTCCATGCAGATAATTCATAGTAATGCCTTGTAGGTGTTGGCAGTGTTTGGCTATGAACACATTTATGAGTTTTGTTAAGGAAAACAACTTTTGTGATGTTGGTGGTGTAATGTAAAACTTATAAATTGTAATTGTTTATGTGGATATGATATATATGTTCTTGCTTCTGTTGAAACACACACTAACACTCGGGGGGGGAAGGGGGTGAATCCATGTCTAGAACTTTTGACTGTTTTTCACACTTTCATAGATTAACTTAATTAACTGAATATGATATATGCAACTCAATTAATTATTCATAAACATGTATAACACAAACTCTATGAAGTAGATAAAATATCTTTCTTTTATTTATTTAACTTGAATGAATACACATAAAATCAATTCTTTAATATCTTCAACTTCAACTGAATATGAGAGATCCAACTCTCTAATACAAGACCTAGCTTGTAGTTTTAAGATCCAACTGAGAAATGAGGAATCCAAACCTCATAACAAGACCCAACTTGTTGATCTAAGATCCAACTGAGATGTGAGGAATCCAACCCTCATAAAAAGACTCAACTTGTAAACAAGCACCAATCTGATAGAATGAACTTTCATTCAATCCATTATATATATATATATATATATATATCCACCAAGACACATTTAGATTCACCACCACTTATGGCTTATATAGTATTTTAATAGGTATAGGATTGAACCATTGTGTCTTTTGACATGAACCATTGCACCTCTTCATTTAATTTTAACATAAATAATCTTGTCCTTTTATTCATTAATTTATCGTGTAAGTTTCTCAATTAATTAGAAGACTAATATTGATTCGAACTTCGTCAACATGGTTGATCACAGGTATGGATCAACTCCTTATATTGTTCCCATGCTTATGTTGCATCCCTAGTTCTTCAACAGATCATATTCGAGCTTTTACCAACTCTCTGCACTGTTATGGTGTTAATTTTGTCAAATTACTCCACAGACCCTTAACTTTTTACATAAATCAAATTCTGCAAAGGAACATTATTCAAACCAATATTCAAATGACCGTGGGATCAAAACCAACGGATTATCCATTTAAGCGTTGTTCCTAACATCTCTTCTTTCACCCTTATTCCTCTATCACAAAACCAATGCTAGAACCAAGTCCTCCGAACTTTGATCTTATTGCATTCTTCCAAAGTAATACTTCCTGAAGTAAACTTCGTTGAACTACGTATAAGCACTCCCAGTTGACATTATTCATCATATGCCCTTAGGATAAGAACCAAAGGCTTAACTCATTTTGGCTGTGTAGTTATTGAACTTGGCCCTCAAGTTGCTTAAGAACCTTCACAGGACCATGAGATATGACCATAGACTTAGGCAAAAGGAGCTCTAACTCTCCGGGTATTCAGGATTATTGGAATTTTCAATCCTTGTATTCTTCCGTAGTTTGACCTACTGAAGTGGTCATCAAGAGTGGGAAACCGGTTTTTGTCAGTTGTTATTAATCCTTACACTATCCTTCCATTGTACTCGATCGAACGATCGAGAAATATTCCAGATGATCTTAGATCAACGACCAATGTTATTTCACGACTTCAACTTTTAACGCTTTCAAACATTTTTTCTAGTAGGAGAAGTTGGATATCCCTGGAGGCTGTAATCATAGAGTGATGTGCCATGGTGATGTCACCTAGGTTGATGTGGACCCATCGTATGTGTGACACATGTCACCCTAATTCATGAATTTCACAGACCTTATGTACCAAATGGACCTTGACACTTGTCACTAGTTGATTTGGCCACACGTCATCTTTGTATTCTACCACTTGTCTCCCTCCCGAATCATGGCTCTAGGATGCTTGATATAATGGCTCGTATTTCACACGAAGTTCTTCCATCGATCTAACAGTTGGTTGGATTTTGGGACTTCGACACTCCAAGATATTACAAATCCAATGTTTTTCAACTCCCCCAGAGTTATACCTGCCGAATAAGTCATAAAATGATGGTGACTGCTTGTTGTCGGTTAACACCTCATGCTGGCTAATCCAATTGCTAACATTACTCCCGGAGTTCTCAAATCAACGGTCTGGTCTAATCCTTATGCAATTTGCAATGTGATGAAATATTATCCATTGATCTCTTCCTCCTCCTTTGATCCAACAACCTTGTATTAATCACACTTTTATCTTATCAACTATAGATTTGACGATTGTGATTTAATTTTTCATTGAGATAAATGGTAGGTGTGAACCTAAATAGGTGGCTTGTTAACACTTTACCACTACGTGCATGGTTTAAATGTTTTCCACGTAGCTAAAATGTCCAATGGTCTAGATCAAAATCACGTTGTCTCCTCCTCGCTAACATCTGCACAACTTAATATGCACTTTTAAACTTTCATCATTGATTTAACCTTTTGATGGATGGTCATATATATACCACCATATTTTTTGTTGAACTTTGGCTTTTAGATGATCGACAGTTCTGACTTAATCTTCAGTTGAGGTGGACGATTTTCATCTACTTTGGGACTTCAGAGATTCTAGGATATTTATGCTTCTTCTTAATCCAATTATCTCCAGAGTGGTGAAGTTATGATCCATTGTTGATATTTTTCCCTGGTCTCATCCAATGGTTCATATCAAACCATGACATTGTTTTCTTTCCACTTTATGTCGATCAACGATCGGTAGGATTTCCCAGCTCTTCCTTTGATCCGACAGTCGACTAGATTTCGTGACTTTGGGGCTTCAAACTTCATATATTATTACATGATTCAAACTCTTTTTCGCCGGAGTGGTCCGCACTGTAGTTGACTACTTGATCCAACGTTTGAGAGCTCACTCGAAGATCCTTCCTGATCCGATAGTTGGCATTACTTCGTGAATCTCCTTCTCAAGATCGGATGATTGGGACTTAATCTCTCCCAAATTTTAATAACTGTTTGTGCATTCTTTTTTTCACTAATCTTTAGTCACTAACCCTCCCGAGATCTTAATTCCTTGTGCTTCGTTGCTCCTTTTGTACATGGATTATATGCATCCTACCTTCTTGATATTTAGGAACATAGGATCACTATTGATCCTATCGTGATCAACATTGATCACAAATTTCTTCTTCCCCAAGGTGATCTTCCTCTGCCCCAAGGAGATCTTCCTTTTTCTCTGATTAATGTACATGTTTGATTCATGTTGCCATCAATGACAACACACAATCAATAATGCCAAAAATCTCCCCCTTTGTCATTGAGGGAAACATATTTGTAAAACAAATACTTTTTCTCCCCCTATCACTGATATCATTTTCAAGTTGGAGGATTGAACTTTTACTTATACCAATACCGATACCAAATTTATTTTACTATTTTCTCCCCCTTTGACACCAGTGACAAAGAGTTAAACTTTTACTTCTTTTCTCCCCATATGATTGTGCCAACTGTTATCTCAATCTCTTGGGATTTTGTGTTCAAATAGGTAGTCTTATTGATAGCAATTTTTTGTAGTGATCAAGTCTTTTAAAACTAATCCAATGACTTCCTCATTTGATGACCAAATTAAATACTCCCCCTGATTTTTTACTGTTTCATAGGATTTTACTGTCTTCTCCATTGTCATAAAGGACAAAGGTGTGAATCTTGCTGATATTCTTGATTCATGTCTTCTTCTTTTTGATATTCTGATTTTTGCAGGAGTACCAACTGACACCAATTGATACCAATTGATCACATACAATGATACCAAATGAACATTATCAATTGATCATTTTCTATTTATAATCAATTGTTAAAGTATGTTATCACTTTTAGTTCTTTGATTCCAAAAGATCTTTACTATTCTTTGATACCATTAATAAATTTTCTCTGTTCATACTATGCATTTATATATTTTGAACTCCTTTGTTGCTTTCTTCTTTAGATATTATTTGTTTTATTCATCACACAATTCTATAGATTGATTTTCTTTTGATATTTCATCATCATCACCACTATTTTGTGCACCAAAAGTTTATTCATCTTCTTATTTTTTCATTTTTCTTTTATTAGTTAATAGACTATTGATCTGCATGATATCGTAAGTGTTATCGGGCTAATTGTTAAGTGAAGACACAAATCAATCCCCCTAGCTTCACTACGAAACTAGAACAAAACAAGAAAGTACACTACTCTTTCCTTATATTTAAATTATCAAATAAGAAATGGATCTAGAACATACCTTTTAAATATCGAAGATCCGACTTCGCCAATGCAATCCAAGCTCCATCGCGAGGCTTATGGAGAAATATCTACAAATAAACACAAGCCATTGAAGACAAGAATAACATAGTATATTTGATATGAAACTATGTACATGATCAAGGAATCATACAATATGGACAAATAACATTCATATAGGAAAGAAAAGTATATCTGTATTAAACAACGTGGAAGAAAGATACAACCAGATGCCTTGATGTTGTCAGGTTCCTTCCAACAGTTCCTTGCTTCCCACACACTTCTAATCCATGGATTATGAGATTGTAGATCTGATAGCTACTCACAATATATCTTGACAAAGTAAAGCTCAAAGCCAACATATAATCTCCAAAAACTCCAAGCTACAAAACTCAATAACAAGCCAATCTCAAAAGCTAACTTTCTCCATGAGAGCTCCTCTCCTTTTATAAGTTAAAGAGGATAAGGTGAGGAGGTTAGGATGATCCCACTAAATCATGAAAGCAAGTAATATCCAAACTGTTCGGAGGCCACCTCACCATAGAAGCTTCTCCTTCTAGAATCATCGAGAAGGCGCTCATTTTTCCCACGTATAGGAATTTCTACACCCTAGCTATAATGTAGCTTGCGGAAACTCCGCAACCTAGCTTTAGTACAACCTGCGGAAATCAAGCATTTCTGCACCCTGTGTATAGAGCAGCCTGCGGAAATCCTCTTTAATAGGGTTTTTACAAAGGAAAATACAACTTATTCTCTCAGTAAAATTTCTTCTCCCTTCTTTATTCAGGAATTTAGGCCACTAACCCCTATGAAGACAACATATAGGTTTACATCATTAATGGTCATAAGGGTGACGAAAATAATGTGTAACAATAAGGATCTACTATTGTGTCATATTCTTCGGAAATCAAGCATTTCTGCACCCTGTGTATAGAGCAGCCTGCGAAAATCCTCTTTAATAGGGTTTTTACAAAGGAAAATACAACTTATTCTCTCAGTAAAATTTCTTCTCCCTTCTTTATTCAGGAATTTAGGCCACTAACCCCTATGAAGACAACATATAGGTTTACATCATTAATGGTCATAAGGGTGACGAAAATAATGTGTAACAGTAAGGATCTACTATTGTGTCATATTCTTCTTTATGAGCTCTCCTTTCTTGAACTCGATCCATTTCATATTCAAATCTCTGAATTTTACATTCCTTATTAGGAACTTCAATCATCATTTTCTTGTTATAAATTTCTTCATTTTCAAGTGCCAGATCATCTTTCTTGCTTTCTATTTCAGATTTTCTTCTCCATATCTTTTTATGAGATATTTTGTTTGTTGGATATTTATTTTCTAAATTTGTCCTTTGAGATTTGTCATCTCTTCTTTTCTTCCAACTTTCATTAGATTTTCTTCCTGACTTGTATGAATTATTTCTCATGGATTTAGTTTTGGGATTTATGGCCTAAATTATCACAATTGCAACATCTTATTGTATGAACAAAATTTGTTGTGTGGCCAACATAATTGCATCTCCAACATCTCATTAAGTTATTGGACCTTCTTGAATTTTTATTTTCAGGACTCTTCCATTCCAATTCTTTGTGACCAAAGTTATTATAAGAAAAGCAATAACCATTGAAGGTGTTTCCATACTTGTGTTCGATTACTGAGAAGGGGAGGGGGGGGTGAATCAATAATAGAGTAAATTCAATCCTTTTTAACCACAACTGCATTTGTTATATCAATGTAGCATTATCATCCAATAGTTGTAGAGTAAATACATAATTAACAAATGAGCAATCATACACATACACAATACACCCGTGTTTCTACATAGAAACCCAAAGAGGGAGAAAACCATAGAATGATTTTTCTTATATGTATTTAAGAATTACATTCATTGGAAGCACCAAATTCCTTTGTTTTCTAGCTGCAATTGGAAGGAGGCTCGAACCCCCTGGTTTCTCATCCTACAACCTGAAGGAAGCTCCAACTCCCCAATTCTCTGGATACAACCAGAAGGAGGCTACAACCCCCTAGTTTCTCAGGCTACAACCCAAGGGAAGCTCCAAATCCCCAATTCTCTGGCTACAACCAGAAGGAGGATATAACCCCCTATGTTCTCCGGCTACAACCACATGTCCTTGCCCCGTCCACCTACCCTGAAATATAAGTAGAATGATGGAACCACTGTCACATTATCACTGTGAGATATGTTGTTGTAAACCTATACCAATAACCTGAACCATGAATCAAGCATGAATCAAACTATACCTAAATCTGTAATCAACCTGTACCATAAACAAGTGCATCAACCATGCTCCAACCTGTACCAAACAACTCGTAATCAACCTGTACCATAAACAAGTGCATCAACCATGCACCAACTTGTACCATGAACAAGTGCATCAACCATGCACCAAACTTGTACAAATAACATGTCACAACAACCTATCCAAACAACCTATCACAACAAATTGCCTCATAAATCTTATCAACCAAATCAGATCTACTCACCAAGATCAATCACCAAGACAAATCTCAAAGATGTGCATCAACCAAGCATAACAAAATAAATCATAATCATCACCAAGATCAATATGTGCTTCTAATAATATACCAATACAAGTATTCTACATCATCCATAAACCATGTGTCAACAATACTACTAACAAGTGCCTCCAACCATGTACCAAGTATGTACCAATCATGTATCA
>ML778316.1:422165-438504 GCA_009831015.1 Picea engelmannii
TGTAATAGACCTGGTGTATATGATTACATACCTGCAAACCTTCCTTAACTTTAACAACAAGAGACTAGCATTTTCATCAAACTTTACTTTAGTCTCACATGACTAATTTTGGATTAGTCAACAACCCTAACTTGAAATAATCAGAAATATGTACCTGTAATGAATAAAGAACTAAAAATAATACACAATTTTCTTCAGTGTGTTTTACACAATTCCTCTAGGTTTCAGTACTTAGAACCTTTCAGAAAAGGAGTTATAACAAAAATGACATACCTTTTTGAATTCTGGCTTATTCTAGAGAGAAAACTTGTAGAGTGTTCCCCGCACGAAATATTTATTGTATGGATCTGAAAATTGTACACAGAATACTAAGGACTGTACTCTAACCAACACATTTTTTCTTAATTAATTTTTATCTATTATGAAGAAGTTATGACGTGTTTACCCGAAACACCTATTTTATACTAGTTTCAAGATTGACCACAAACCCTATTTTCCACGGCGTGTAACTCCAAAAATACAACGAACCACAAGATGAAATTTGTATCACAGTTACTTTGATATATTTACTCAATGGCCTCCCAATTTCATGGTCTAGATCATTCTAGAAAAACAATTTTTGCGAAAATGGTGAGATGACCTGTAAATAATATACCTTAGAAAACATCATCAAAAGAATTTATCCTCCCTTGAATTTCGGCCTTATTTACTTCACATTCCCTTTGAAATTTGGCTTAGATATCTTTTGGTTACCTTAGTCACCTATAGATATTCAATATTCTCAATTGTGATTAAAATGAGAGAGCCTTGCCTCTTATTTATACTTTCATGTAGTTTCCTCAAGGGGTTACATTTTAACCATCTTAACTCACTTTCCTTATTTTAGGGTTAACCCACTTCTAACCACTTGTCAACTTAGTAATTTATCCATTAAATTTATTATTTAAATATTTTTTTTTGTATTCACTTTGACTTATAGTACACTCATCACTTCACTTTATTATTTACCTTCTAAAATCTCTTAAACCACTTTGACTACTTTGACCTTTTGGGGCTTCTAGATGACTCATGAGGGTTCTCCAACTTCACATGGCCATAACTCTCTAACCATGAGGAGTTATTTGACATTCCACGTACCACTGAAAATGGCATGACATGTACTATCCATATAGAATATTCTTACTTGCAAATATATCAAAACTCATACCATTATCCATCAAACAAACTTGGGTCCATTACCCAAACCTTTCTCCAACTTCACATGACCATAACTCTCTAACTGTGGGGATTTATATGACGTTCCACATACCAACAAAAATTTCATGACATGTACTATCCACCTGGAATATTATTACCTACAAATATATCAAAACTCATACCGGTTTCCTTCAAACAAACTTGGATCCATTACCCAAACCATTGTGCTACAGGAATTCACTACCAGACTTTATTCAAGGGTTGACATCAATGACAACCAACCTAATTAATCAACAATATCCCCCTTTGACATTGATGGCAACACTCTTTTGCAATACTGAAGTCATATCACTCATGCTCCCCCTGTGACCATCACTCCCCTTGGAACCATGCCTCTGTGCTCTGCATGTGATAAATCTCTCCCCCTTTGTCATCAATGGCAAAGGTATCTTTCCATCTAGAGATGCTCCCCCTAACTGAACTATCCTTGGGGATACTCCCCTACCTGAACTCTGCCACTTGTTCTTTTGTGCCTACATATTCAACTCTGATGTTCTTCTTTGCAACCTGTTCTCGTAGAAAGTGATACTTTATTGGAATGTGCTTCATTTTGGAGTGCATCACCAGGTTCTTTGAGATATTGATGGTGCTTATATTATCACAATATATTGGAATGGACTCATCATACTCAACCTGTATATTTGTTAGAGTTTTTTTCATCCATAGAACTTGTGTACAACATGTTGATGTTGCAATATACTCTGCCTTGGCTGTAGATAAAGATACTAATGATTTGTTTTTGTTCAACCAAGATACTAAACACTCACCCAAGTAGAACGCTGCTCCACTGGTGCTTCATCGATCATCAGTGAAACCTGCCCAATCTTCATCTATGTAGGCAATAAGTAATAGATCCTTTCCTTTTGGATACCATAATCCAAACTCTTATGTTCTTTTGAGATATCTGAAAATCCTCTTCACTACTAATACATGTGATTCCTTTGGTGCTGCTTGAAATCATGCCACCTGTACAACTTCCTTCATTACATCTAGTCTGGATGCTGTCACATATAGTAAGCTACCAATCATTGACTTGTATTTCCTCTGGTCTGTAGACTTTGAATCATCATGTTTTCTCAACTTGTAACTGGTTTGCATAGGAGTGGTAACTAGTTTGCAATATTCCATTCCGAACCTCTTTAGCATTTCTCTGATATACTTAGTTTGAGAAATAAAAATTCCTTGTTTGCTTTGACATATCTGAAGACCCGAAAAGAAGGATAGTTCTCCAAGTAATGACATTTCAAATTCATTCTGCATATCCTTTGCAAATTTCTAGCTTAACCTGTCATTAGTACTTCCAAAACAATATCATCAACATAAATTTCAATTAATAAAATACTACCTTGAGTTACCTTGATGTAGAGGTTGTTGTATGCGCTTCCTTTCCATAGTTCGTAGGGAGTTTTGTCATTGTTGTTTCTGAGCATTACTCTGTTTTGAATGTGAACTGCTGTATGCACTGCATGTGTCCAAAAAATATCTGTCAATTTGGAATCCATTATCATTGTTCGAGCCATTTCCTGTATAATTATCATCCATTATGATAATGTTCCTTTGTCTCTGAACCACTCTCTGAACCAATCTATGAATCCATGCTCTCGTCCAATGTCATATATTTGTCCAAACCTGCTAAGTTTTCTTATGAGTCCATCTCTGTCCATACTCTCCAAGACTCTACTTGCGCAACTGTCCATAATGCTGACCCATTTATCACTACACTATTATGAAGTTTTGATTAATATATCAAACTATACTTATGCTAACTGATTGCTCTGAATTTGTCTTCTGAAACTCTGCAAGCTGCTCAAAGAATGGTTCTTTGATCTGTCACAACTATTGCATAGACTCCCCCCATATAATATTCATATTACCTGGGAGTCTCTAAGCCGGATGGATAAGAACAATTCCTGCTCTTATGTGTATTCATCATCATCTTCATTGGTAGATTTATCATCATATTCATTGGTAGATTCATTATCTGTCTGAGCTCTGACTTCTTTCTTTCTGTCTGTGGATTCATCTTTCACTACAATGCCTGAAAGTACAATCTCTTGAACCTGTTCCTTATTTACTTGTCCTTGCTTTCTTTTAGTTATTTTCCAAACCTTTTTGTATCTTACATATTTATTTTTCTCTGTAGAATTTTCTTCATCTCGTTTTATTTCCAATCTTGCGATCTCTGGTACCTAGTCTTGGTTCGCATGTTCTTCCTGTTTTCTTATCCATACTTTCTTATATCTGATATCAATGTTCTCTTTCATGGAATTAACGATCATGATTCTATAATCACTGGCTATGTGTCCATAGTTATGACAATTGTAACACTCAATGTTACGTGCAGACACATAGACACTTCTTGCTTGAACATTTCTTTTATAATCCCTACAATCTACAACCTTATGTCCAAAATTAGTACAATAAAAACAATGACCATAAAAAAAATTTGCATACCTGTGAGTGAATGGTCTTCTTTGTGGTGTAGTCCTTCTGAATTTCTTCCTTGACTGATCATGATCATGATTGAAGCTTCTTTGTGGCTTGAACACAGATGGTCTTCTTGAAGATGTATCTTCAATAGTTTTCTTAGATTCTGGTTGACCATGATTCCTTCCTTTGAGTACTTCCACATAACTCTTTCTATTTTCTTCATTCTTCTTTTTTAGCAACCTAGAGTGCTTCTCTTCATTCTCTATAACTGATGTGGATGTTTCAGTCTCTTCAATTTTCTTGTTGAGCTTGACGATTTTACTTCTCAATGTGACAAATTCTTCTTCAATATTCTTAACCTCCTCTTCTTTCTTCATTATATGATACTTCATGACTTCTTCTGTTCTTTTTGCTTCTTCAAGATGAATTTTTAATGTGATTATTTCTTCTTCAAGTTCTTTCTCTTCTTGACCAAACTCCGCCTCAAGCTGGTTTAGATTGTTATTTCTTTACTTAAGATGATCTGTCAATATCTTCTCTCTCATTTCTGCTTTTTCCTTCTGTGATACTATGTTGGCTTTCAAATACTGCTTTTGATATTTAAGATTTTCTTCGATCTTTCTGGCTTCTTCTATCTGAGTTCTTAAGTTCTCGATGTCCTGTTGGGCTTCTTAAAAAATTTGAACACTTTCCTTTTGTTTCATCAATTCTTTCTTGAGTGACTTGTTTTCTTCTCTTAGTTCATCTAAAGCACTAATCGATTTTTCTTCATAATTGTCTTCCTTTTCAATTAGTTTTTTTGTCTCATTTCCTTCATGGAATTCTATTTCAAGATGTCCACGTTTTTCAAAATTAAATCAAAACAACATACCTATGGTGATTATGTACTCTTCATCTTCTGAATCTGTTTGACACGGTGAACATAATTCTTCTTGATCTGTATCTACAAACTCTTTGGTATTTTCTAAATCTGCGATCGGTGAAGAATATATGTCATGTAACTTATCCAAAATTTCTTTGGCTGATGAACATTTACCAACCTTTTCTCTTATCGGATTAGGTAATCCTTCCCATATGAAATCCATTGATATTTTGTTATTCTTCTTCAATTCCTTCTTGGATGCAGTCTTTTCCCTTTTTGAACTATCTTATCCCATAACAACTAATAACCAAATATAATGCCCATGTTCCTGTAAAAATACTTTCGTCCTTCTTCTCCACATCTCACACTTAAAACCATTCTGACCATTAAACATTGGTACTCCATTCTCAGAATAATCCATGATCTCCCTCTAGTGGTTAACCTGTTTCCTGAAGTAACTTCGCTTTGAAACCAATTGTTGGATTACTGAGAGGGGGGGGGGGTGAATCAGTAATAGAGTAATTCAATCCTTTTTAACCACAAATGAAATTGTTATATCAATGTAGAATTATCATCCAATAGTTGTAGAGTAAATAAAAAATTAACAAATGAGAAATCATACACATACACAGTACACCCGTGTTTTTACGTGGAAACCCAAAGCGGGAGAAAAACATGAAATGCTTTTTCTTATATTTATTTAAGAATTACATTCATTGGAAGCACCAACTTCCTTTGTTTTCCAGCTGTAATTGGAAGGAGGCTCCAACCCCCTAGTTTCTCAGGCTACAACCTGAAGGAAGCTCCAACTCCTCAATTGTATGACTACAACCAGAAGGAGGCTACAACCCCCTAGTTTCTCAGGCTACAACCTGAGGGAAACTACAACTCCCTAATTATCTGGCTACAACCAGAAGGAGGCTACAACCCCCTATGTTCTCCGACTACAACCAGAATGTGGTTACAACCACATGTCCTTGCCCCGTCCAACCGCCCTAAAATATAAGTAGAATGATGGAACCACTGTCACACTATCACTGTGAGATATACTACTCTAAACATGTACCAATCAACCTGCACCAAACAACCTGTACCAATAATATGAACCATGCATCAACCTGTACCTCAACCTGTAATCAACCTGTACCATAAAAAAGTGCATCAACCATGCACCAACTTGTACCAAACAACCTGTAATCAACCTATACCATAAACAAGTGCATCAACCATGCACCAACCTGTAACATGAACAAGTGCATCAACCATGCACCAAAACTGTACAAATAACATGTCACAACAACCTGTCCAAACAACCTATCACAACAACCTGTCTCATCAATCTTATCAACCAAATCATATCTACTCACCAATATCAATCACCAAGACAACTCTCAAAGATGTGCATCAACCAAGCATAACACAACAACTCATAATCATCACCAAGATCAATATGTACTTCTAATAATATACCAATACAAGTATGCTACATCATCCATAAACCATGTATCAACACTAATACTAACAAGTTCCTACAACCATGTACCAAGTATGTACCAATAATGTATCAACTACTCATCAACTATGACTCATCAATATGTACCAACATCATCAACTATACACCTCATGTATGTACCAACTCATCAACTACTTGTCTAAACCATGTACCAAGTATGTACCAATCATGTATCAACTACTCATCAACTATGACTCATCAATATGATTTGTGACTCTGTAATAGACATGGTGTATATGATCACATACCTGCTAATCTTACTTAACTTTAACAACAAGAGACTAGCATTTTCATCAAACTTTACTTTAGTCTCACATGACTAGTTTTGGATTAGTCAACAACCCTAAATTTAAATAATCATAACTATGTACCTGTAATGAATAAATATCTGGAAATGGTACACAATGTTCTTCAATGTGTTTTATGCAATTCCTTCAAGTTTCAGTACTTGGAACCTCTCATAAAAGGAGTTATAGGAAGAATGGCATACCTTGTTCGATTCTAGCTTATTCTAGAGAGCAAACTTGTAGAGCGTGCTCCGCACAGAATATTTGTTGTATGGATCTGAAAATTGTACACAAAATACTAAAGAATGTAATCTAACCAACACATTTGGGCTTACTGATTTTGGATCCGTTGTAAATAAGTTATGATGTTTTTACCCGAAACACTTATTTTAGACTAGTTTGAGGACTAGCCACAAACCCTATTTTCTAAGGCACGTAACTACAAAAATACAACGACCCAGAAGATGAAATTTGTATCACAACTACTTGGATATGTTTCCTCAATGGAATCCAAATTTCACGGTCTGAATCATTCTAGAAAAAAATTGATTGCGAAAATGGTGAGATGACGTGTAAATAACATACCTCAGAAAACATCATCAAAATAATTTATCCTGCCTTGAATTTCGGCCTTCTTTACTTCACCTTCCCTTTGAAATTCGGCTTAGATATCTTTTAGTTACCTCATTCACCTATATATATTAAATATGCTCAAGTGTGATTAAAAAGAGAGAGCCTTGCCTCTTATTTATACTTTCATGTAGCTTCTTCAAGGGGTTACATTTTAACCATCTTAACCCATTTTCCTTATTTTAGGGTTAATCCACTTCTAAGCACTTGTCAACTTAGTAATTTCTGCATTAAATTTATTATTTAAATAATTTATTTTTTATTCACTTTGACTTATAGTACACTAATCACTTCACTTTATTATTTACCTTCTAAAATCTCTTAAACCACTTTGACTACTTTGACCTTTTGGGGCTTCTAAATGACTCATGAGGGTTCTCCAACTTCATATGGCCATAACTCTCTAACCATGAGGAGTTATGTGACGTTCCACATACCACTGGAAATGGAATGACATGTACTATCCATCTAGAATATCCTTACCTACAAATATATCAAAACTCATGCCATTATCCATCAAACAAACTTGGGCCCATTACCCAAACCTTTATCCAACTTCACATGGCCATAACTCGCTGACCGTGAGGAGTTATGTGACGTTCCACATACCACCGAAAATGGCATGACATGTACTATCCATATGGAATAGTCTTATCTGTAAATATATAAAAACTCATACCATTATCCATAAAAAAATCTTGGGTCCATTACCCAAACCATTGTGCTACCAGAATTCGCTACCGGACTTTATTCAAGGGTTGACATTAATGATAACCAACCCAATTAATCAACAACTTGAGTCTTTTGTGACATGAGAGGTCTACCTTTTGATATGTTTCTTGTTTTTGAATTTTATAGTTTCCTTCCTTAACAAAGTTCATGGTTTGTATTTGTTTTGTGATTGCACTTTTTCCTTTTGAGGAGGATAATCCTTTCTCATGTTTGTGAATGGTGTTCCACTTGCCACCTTCTTCTTTATTTTTGTACCCAATACCACTTTTGTCATCGGTTTGTCTTTGATTGTTCCATATCTTATCTAGGATGGATGAGTTGTTATGGAATTTGATAATTTCTTTTGTCTTTTCATTCTTCTTTTTGAGGTTGATAACTTCCAATTCTAACATTTGACATGTTTCTTCCTTTTAATCAACTGGATTTTCAAGTCTTCTTCTATTTCCTTAGCTTCTTCAAGTTGAGTATTTAGACTAATGAATTTTTCTTCTGTCTCATCAAATAATTTTTTACATTTATTGGTTTTGCCATATGTCTTCAACTCTTCTATTTATTTTGTTAGATCAATAACTTAAGTCTTCAATATTTTGATTTCTTTCTTGTTTTCTAGCTGAATCATTTTGAGGTTGATGACTTCCAATTCCAACGTGTGGCACGCTTCTTCCTTTTTAGTTAACTGGATATTTAGGGTTTCTCTATTTGCCTTAGCTTCTTCCAGTTGAGTCTTTATAATGTTGACCATTTTTTTTTGTTTCTTCTAAGTCTTCTGTGCATTTATTGATTTTTTCATATGCCTTCAATTTGTTCATTTCTTTTCTTAGATCAACAACTTCAGTCTCTAATCTATTGGTCTCTTCTTCTTTGTCTTCTAGCTGAATATTTTGTTCATGCTCTTCAAGGTTAGATTGATCTAACTATTGTAGTAGCAACATATATTTCTTTTGAAGTTTATCCAACTCCTAAAAAGTGCACATAACTGTGTATTCAAGCTGATCGAGAATGTCCTTAGTAATTTCAACATATAGACCATTTATCAGTTTCATACTTATCACTTCAAATGTATCTACAACATCAGTCTTAAAGTATAATAGTTTTTATTTAGTTAATAAGTCTGAGGTATTCATCAATTCCTTGATGTAGTAGTCTTCTCTATTGATTACTGGGTTTTGCATCAATTCTTTGATGAAATTGTCCTCTTCTGTGTTTTGTTCTTTATTCTTATTAGAATTCTCTTTATCTGTATTTTGTTATTCAATCTGATTGGATTTCTCCATTTTTGAGTTTTGTTCTTTAATCTGGTTGGATTTCTCCATTTCTTAGTTTTGTTCTTTAATCTGATTGGATTTCTCTGTTTCTTTGTTTTGTTCTATAAACTGATTGGAATTCTCTATTTCTTTGTTTTATTTATTTATTTTGATAAAAATTATCTATCTAGAGCCATAATACTTTAGCATAGGTGCAATGTACCATATTTTCTTTGACTTGGTATGAAAGTCCATTCTGAATTGGTATTAATGTTATTGAATTATTTTTCTTTGCTTCTTTTGCAGTTTTGGATTTGTTCTCTGAGGTAATTGAGTACCAAGGTTTATATACTACTGAGTCCCAAACACCAGACCCTCTTGAATTCATATACCATTTCATTCTTTCCCTGCATGAAGAGAAATCCGTTCCATCAAATAAGGGGGCTTCATTTGTGGAGAGAGCCATTTGTCCACCCATTTCTTCATAATCTACCTTCTAGTGTTTAAACTGTGCTGAAGGAACTGAATCTAATACCAATTGTTGAAACACACACTGACATTGAGAGGGGGGGTGAATTAGTGTCTGGAACTTTTGACTGCTTTTCACACTTTCATATATTAACTAAATTAATTGAATAAGATATATGCAACTCAATTAATTATTCATAAAGATGTATAACACAAACTGTATGAAGTAGATACACTATCTTTATTTTATTTATTTAACTTGAATGAATACAAATAAAATCAATCCTTTAATATCTTCAAATTCAACTGAATATGAGAGATACAACTCTCTGATACAAGACCCAACTTGTAGTTCTCAGATCCAACTGAGAAATGAGGAATCCAAGCCTCATAACAATATCCAACTTGTTGATCTCATATCTAACTAAGATGTGAGAAATCCAACCCTCATAACAAGACTCAACTTGTAAACAGGCACCAACCTGATAGAACAAACTTTCATTCAATCCATTATATATATATATATATATATATATATATATATATATCCACCAAGACACACTTAGATTCATCACCACTTCTAGTTTATATAGTATTTCAATAGGTATAGGATTGAACCATTATGTCTTTTGACATGAACCATTGCACATCTTCATTTAATTTTAACATAAATAATCTTCTCTTTTTATTCATTAATTTATCGTGTAAGTTTATCAATTAATTAGAAAACTAATATTGATTCAAATTTCATCCACATGAGTTGATCACAGGTATGGATCGACTTCTTATATCAATCCCATGCTTCTGTTGCGTCCCTAATTCTTCAAAAGATCATATTCAAAATTTTACCTGCTCTCTGTAATGTTATGGTGTTAATCTCATCAAATTACTCCACAAGCCCTTAACTATTTACATAAATCAAATTCTGCAAAGGCACTTTATTCAACCCAATGTTCAAATGACCGTGGGATCAAAACCACAGGCTTATTAATGACGCATGCTCCCTCCACAACCTGCAGGTTGGAAGGTCCACGTCAACACATGATCTTTCCCTTAACATTGGCCGAAGAGCTTCAGAATGGATCTTCTATTTCCCTTCTGGGAAATCTGCACCCACAGTCAATTTCAAGAATTCCCCCTTTTTCTTCGGGAAATCGGACTTTGCACTTTCGCAATCCGTTGGTCACGTGCTCGTCTCTCGGATCTCCGAAACCTGAAAACAGTCAACGCTGACCCTTCCTCTTCCTCTTTCGAACTTTTCCCTATCGCGATTTTGATAATCGTGGTATCCAACAACTCGTCTCCTCGACTCTTGAATCCCGATTTTTCGAAACTACGATACACTCGCGAGCTTTGAATTTTCAATGCCACTTCACTTCTGTCGGGACTTCGGACTTCGCGATATCGCGAATCCTAATGCAAAGAATTCAGGACTTCACCCTACAAAAATCTGAAATGGTCAATGAAGGTTGACTTTGTGTCAGTAGTGCACCACCTGTCCACTTCGCTGACTCTTGTGGCCCCACACCGTTCTCTTAGCCTTTAGGATTTCACGTTTCGTGATATCACGATTCCCGTTGAAAGGTTTACGGGACTCCAATCCACGAAAACCCGATATAGAAACCCACATGTAAATCCAATGACCCTTATGGCTTGGATCTATGGTCCTACTCCTCCTGAGCTTAGAACCTTTTGGGAATACTCGCCGTATCTCTCCTAATCCTCCGTGAGATCTGACGACTCACGGGACTTCATGAATTCTCTTCAGAGAATTTCGACCATCTGTCCTTTCCTCGAGAACTCGTCCTCCTGTGGTTCGATGTTGCTATGCTTTCTTACAACTTCCAAGGCACTTGGTTTCGGCCTTCCTTCGACTCCTTCGAAGGTATAATTCCTTCTGAGCTTTCCCCAACTTTGAATCTTCCAAAAAACCCTTGCACGCACTCCTTGCGGAAGACTTTCAACACTTCCAAGTGTTGGAATCCTTCGACTCTGCGCACACTTGCAACAACAATCTCTAATACTCCACTTAGGTCCACAACCCTGAGACTTCGCTCAGCCTACGCACTCCTTGCACGACTCCTGTGCCCAACTGCACTTTTGTGGAAATGAGAACAAAAGCTTTGCCTCCTGGGCTTTCAGAGACAAACCTCTGAACACCTTGTCGACACACTCCTTGCGGACAGTTCAAATGCACTCCTTGCAGGAACTGTTGCTTAGGTAGAGAAACAATTGAAACTCATTCCTCTCCTCTTTCCTCTTAGATTTCAAACATTCAACAAGAAATCATTCATACATAGCATAAAATCAAATGCATGAAAAAAAGAGAAAACCATTCATGAGCATAACATTCAAAGATGCATACACAGAGAATATATGAACACCATGAGTCTGAATCACAACTTTCTTGTATTAATTCAGAACTTCTGTACATGGAGTCTGCTCCACAACTCTCTTCTTCTCTCCTATGCTCATAATACACTAATGTTACAATACACAATGAGGGTGTCTATATCCCGTTTCCCTCTTGCGCTCTAAAACTGTCTAATCTACACATTCAATTCTACCTACTTGCATTAACTACTATAAATGCCTTCTACCTACTAAGGACGAGAGAAAATCACTCAAGGTCCATTTACATTATACAAGTGCACTTCTTCTTAATGGCTTCATTTAAGATCACACAATAACTTCAAGTTGATTTCAAAATTTGTGCTGGGCGCTTTTCCAGTTGTCCGTTGTCTCCACGCTGGCTCACTTGAGATGCTCCTGCATCATACTCCCTCTCTTGAAAATTTTCATGGGATCCTATCCATGAGTTTGTGCATGGTTTGTCTATGCTTCTGGATCTCCTCTTTATTCTCCCAGCTGGCATCTTCAACTGGATGGCCCTTCCATTTGACCAAATACTCAAAATATTGCTTTCGCCTGGTCTTCTTGCTCACTCTTTTGTCCAGTATGTGCTCCATCTGTGGATTATCTGCAACTGGCATCTGCTTTGTCCACTGGATCAGTGGCTGCTCATTTCCTGTCCCTGATTCCTAAGATTTATATGGGTACAAATCTAAGGTATTGAATATCAGATAAATTCTGATCCCATCTGGTAATTCAATCTCGTAAGCATTCGCCTAAAATTTCTTCAAGACCCTACATGGTCCGATTTTCTTCATCTTCAGCTTATTATATGTTCCTCTCAGGAACCTTTATTTTCTCAAATGTGCCATAATCAAGTCACCAACCTCGAACTGAAGTTGTCTCTTGTGCTGATCGGCTCTGTGCTTATATTCCTGGCTTGAACTCTGCAACTGCTCCTTCACCTGGCTGTGAAGTTCCTTCATCGCCTCTGCGAATTCTTCTGCACTAGCGCTCCTAGTTGAAATCTGTTCTGAATCCCTCAGCTCAGAAATTCCCCTCAACTACATGCCTTAGACAATCTAAAATGGACTCTGCTCTGTGCTTCTATTGACTGATTCGTCATAAGCAAATTCTGCCTGTGGTAATATGTTGTCCCACTAGTTGTGGTGTTCTGTGACCAGGCTTCTCAGCAAGTCTCCCATACTTCTGTTTACCACTTCTGTCTGTCCATCCATATGAGGATGATAAGCCAAACTAAATGATAAGTTAGTCCCCAGCTTCTTCCATAAGGTCCTCCAAAAGTGCCCTATGAACTTGGTGTCTCGATCCGAAACTATGCTCCTTTGTAAGCCATGAAGTCGAATGGCTTCTTTGAAAAATAGATTCGCAATGTGAGTTGCGTCACTGGTCTTCTGACATGGAATGAAGTGTTCCATATTGGAAAATCTATCCACCACCACAAATATCGAGTCAAAACCTCTTTGTGTTCTTGGCAACCCCAATATGAAATCCATGCTGATTGCATCCCATGGCCTTTCTGGTATAGGTAATGGTTGATAAAACCCTGTATTCTGTCTCCTTCCCTTTGAATGATGGAAAATTCTACATCTTTCCACGAATCTCTTGACGTCTTCTCGCATCCCCAACCAAAAATATGACTCATTCAACTTTGCGAATGTCTTGTTGTGACCAAAGTGCCCTGCCAATCCTCCACTGTGTTTCTCCTTTAGCAAGTTCTCCCTCATGGAGCATTTCGGAATACACAATTGATTACCCTTAAACAATAATCCTTCTTGGATCATGTATTCTATCCATTGACTTCTATCTCTGAGAATTGGATTCTCAGCTACTTCATACGCCTCCTTAAAATCCTGATCACCTGCGTACATGTTCCTGAGATCATCAAAACCCAACGTTTTGACTCTGAACTCCTACAATAGAAAACACTTCATGTTCAAAGCATCAACAACTTTGTTAGTAGTACCAGAAATATGCTTAATCACAAAAGTGAAATTTTTCATATACTCAACCCATTTAACATGTCTCTGATTCAACTTTTCCTGTTGAGTCACAAACTGCAATGCATGATTGTCACTGTATAAGACAAACTCTTTCCGGATCAAGTAATGTCTCCATTTCTTCAATTCCTGGATAATAGCATAAAACTCCTTATCATAAGTGGAGTTCTTCACTTTCGCTTCATTCAGCTTCTCGTTGAAGTATGCTATCGGCCTGTCTTCCTGACTCAAGACTTCCCCAATTGCGAATCCACTTGCATCGCATTTCACTTGAAATGTATTCTGGAAATCCGGCAACACCAAAATTGGTTGTTCCGTGATCTTCCTCTTCAACAGATTAAAACTCTTTTCAGCCTCTTATGTCCAGTGAAAAGATTTGTGTCTTTTCTTCACTGTGTCCATCATCAGTGCACTAATTCCACTGAAATTCCTGATGAACTTTCGGTAGGAACTAGCCAATCCGTGAAAACTTCTCACCTCAAAGATATTCTTCAGTGATGGCCAATTCTTGATTACCTCCACCTTATCTGGATCCATCCTCAACTCATCTGCAGAAATAAAAAATCCCAAGTAGATGAGCTCTGTCTTCATGAATGAGGACTTCTTCATATTTATCAACAACTTCTCCTGCTGTAATTTCTGCATCACTGTAGCCAAATGCTTCAGATGCTCTGCCACTGTTTTACTGAAAACCAGTATGTCATCCAAATACACGATAACAAATTTCTGATGAACTCCCTCAGGACTTCGTTCATCAATCTCATGAAGGTACTCGACGCATTTGTTAAGCCAAATGGAATAACAATCCATTCATACAACCCCTCGTTGGTTTTGAATGATGTCTTCCATTCATCACCTTCTCTCATGCAAATTTGATGATAATCGCTTTTCAAATCAATCTTTGAAAAATACTTTTCTCCACTCAAGAAATCCATCAGATCATCCATCCTTGGCAATGGAAATATGTACCTGATGGTTATCTTATTAATTTCCCTCGATTCAGTACACATCCTCTAGACTCCATCTTTCTTCGGATTGAGTACTATCGGAACAACACACAGACTCAAGCTTTCCCTGACCAAACCTTTGTCTAATAAATCTTGGACTTGCCTTTTAACCTCTTCATTCTCTTGCGGCGTCAATCTGTACGTGGATTTGTTTGGAAAAATAGCTCCTAGTATGAGATCAATATGATGACTCACACTTCTGATCGGTGGCAATGAACGAGGTAGTTCGTCCACCACTATATCAGCGAACTCTTCCAACAATTCCTAAACTTCTTCTGGTAAATCATCCACCCTTGTGCTGGTCAAAACAATCTTCGGTTTCCTGACAACAATGAATTGCGGTTCTTCCTTCTTCTTAACCTCTTTAAGAAGTTCCTTCTGTTGTGGGGTATTCTACCCTACGGACTAACAAGCTAGGGTTTTGAGCTTGTATGCAGATCATGACCCTTAAGACTTAACTTTTAACCTTCTACCCAAAATCTCAACCCCTTTTCTCATGCAAACATGGGAAGAATCAACTCACCTTTTTACCGATGATTGAAGTAGATCCTCCGTTGAGCCTTTATCTCCTCGCTGCTGCTGCCCCTTCCACAAAGCTTCCTGTAATCAAGGTAAGACTACGCATGCATGCTACTGATCTACTAGAGGGTTAGAAATAAAACATAAATCAAATAACATGATGAGATTCATGTATTTGGGACGGGAAAATCATCTTTTTCATTAGTCTCAATATAAATCACTTACAATGAATTCTGAGACCGACCACCGTTCCTCGATCCTGATCCTGGGCTCCTCCTCTTCTTTTGTCCTCCAACTGCTGTTGCATGAATTTCTCCTAAATCTTGAGGCAAGGCTAAAGGGTTGGGACAATAATGGACTTGGCAATTTGGCAGAGTTTCTTTGCTATGATTTTTTCCTCCTTGAATAGTACCCCTACCCCTCCTTTTATAGGCTAGAAGGAGATAGGGTTTTTGGTGAACTCTCGGCCATGCATGGCTGGGAGTTCCAGTTAACTGACAAAAAGCTCTTCGTCCCAGCGGAAACTTCCCTTATTTTCTTCTTTGTTAGGTAACCGCGGGCTGTAGTGGGTTAGCCCGCGGTCACCCACGTGCAGTAGAAGGGCAGAAAGCGGTTACCCGCAACCAGTGAAAGGTTAGGGTGCAGGTTCCTTGATTTAAGTGGTTTTTTGAGGATTTGTTCAGCATGGCTTTGGCTAAGAAGAGGCATGAGTTGGCCTGATGCCAGTAAACCTGTGTAGTGCATTTTAGGGTTATAACAGATGCCCCCTAATGTTTGAGGTCAGAAGAGCATCTGATGGCCGAAATACATTACCAATTATTTACCAATCTGTATTGAGATGCTGAATGAGTGAGCCCAGGAATCAGGAATCGGGAAGTGCCGTCTGCAAAAAATATCAAATGTCTCACCAAGGCGGGCATACCCATGCTCGGGGTAAATCATAATCATGGCTACCAATCAAATACACTGTAGATCCATGTCAAATAACTATAAAGAGTAGCCGCGAACAATACACAG
>ML778316.1:460477-487445 GCA_009831015.1 Picea engelmannii
GACTCTCCAGGTATTTAGGATTATTGGACTTTGCAATCCTTGTATTCTTCCAGAGTTTGACCTACTAAAGTGGTCATAAAGAGTGGGAAACCGGTTGCTGTTGGTTGTTAGTACTCCTTACGCTATCCTTCCACTGTACTCGATCGTACAACCGAGAAAGATTCTTGAGGATCTTAGATCAATGACCAACATTATTTCGTGACTTTGACCTGCGATGCTTTAGAGATTTTTTGCTGGTAGGAGAAGCTAGATATCCCCGGAGGCTGTAATCATAGATTGATGTGCCATGATGATGTCACCTAGGTTGACATGGACCCATAGTATGTGTGCCACATGTCACCTTGATTCGTGACTTTCATAGACCCTATGT
Source organism: Picea engelmannii (assembly GCA_009831015.1). NCBI lineage: Eukaryota > Viridiplantae > Streptophyta > Pinopsida > Pinales > Pinaceae > Picea > Picea engelmannii. Next base: position 460,848 of record ML778316.1, read on the forward strand.
GCCAAATGGACCTTGACACTTGTCACCAGTTGATTGGGCCATGTGTCATCTTTGTCTTCTACCACATGTCTCCCTCTTGGATCATGGCTCTAGGTTTCTTGATCTAAATGTTTTTCTCACGAAGTTCTTCTCTCGATCTGGCGGTTGGTTCTATTTTGGGACTTCGACACTCTAGGATATTACGACTCCAATGTTTTTCAACTCCCCCAGAGTTATACCTACCGAATAAGTCATAAAACGATGGTGAATGATTGATTTTGGTTAACACCTCATGTTGTCTAATCCAATGACTAGCATTACTCCTGAAGTTCTCAGATCGATGGTCTGGTCTAATCCTCATGCAATTTGTAATGTGATGAAATATTGTACATTGATCTCTTCCTCCTCCTTTGATCCAACGACCTTGTCTTAGTCACACTTTTATCTTATCAACTATAGATCCAACTATTGCGATTTAATTTTGCATTAAAATAAACGATAGGTGTGAACCCAACCAAGTGTCTTGTTAACACTTTACCACTGTGTGCATGGTTTAGATGTTTTCCACTTAGCTAAATTGTCCAACGGTCCATATCAAAAGCGCGTTGTATCCTCCTCGCTAACGTTTAGGCAAATTAATATGCACTTTTAAAATTTCATCATTGATCTAACGTTATGACTGATGGTCAGATATATACCACCACATTTTTCATTGAACTTTGGCTTTTAGATGATCGATGGTTCTGACTTAATCTTCAATTGAGGTGGATGGTTGTCATCTACTTTGGGACTTCGGATATTCGAGGATATTTATGCCTCTGCCTAATCCAATTATCACTTGAGTGGAGAAGTTCCAATCCATCGTTGATATTTTTCCTTGGTCTCATCCAATGGTTCAGATCAAAGCGTGGCATCACTGTCTTTCCACTTTTTTTCAATCAATAGTCATCTAGATTTCCCATCTCTTCCTTTGATCCAACAGTTGACGAGAGTTCGTGACTTCGGGGCTTCGACCTTCAGGTATTCTTACATGATTCAGACTCGTTTTCACTAGAGTGGTCAACACCGAAGTTGATTGCTTGATCCAACGATTGAGAGCTCTCCCAAATATCCTTCCTGATCTGACATTTGGCGTTACTTCACAAATATCCTTCTGAAGATCGAACAATTGGGACTTAATCTCTCCAAACTTTTAGTAACTGTTTGTGCATTCTTTTATGCACTGATCTTCAGTTTCTAACCCTCTTGAGCTCTTAATTCCTTGTGCTTCGTTACTCCTTCTGTACTGGATTATATGCATTCTATCTTTCCTGATCTTTAGGAACATAGGATCACTATTGATCCTATCGTGATCAACAATGATCACAAATTTCTTCTGCCTCAAGGTGATCTTCCTTTTTCTTTGATTACTGTACATGTTTGATTCATTTTTCCATCAATGACAACACACAATCATTAATGCCAACAACTTCCATTCTTTTAGTTGTGCACAATAGGAGGCAACTTGAAATTGCACCAAGTGGTATAATAGAAAAAGGACATCTCTCGCCAAGGAGATTGTTCGGTCAAGTTGTCTAGAGAGACACAACTCCTACATGTACACTAGGTGTACGCTGTTGAAATTGTAAGAAGGCATTGAGAAATATGTAAAATGAGTTGCAAGAAAGAGAGAAAATATGACACAAAAAGGAATTCTACGTGTACGAAGTGGTAGAGACAAACATAGAGGAATAATGGTGACATTGTAGCTATTGTAGTTTAGAGCTACGATCCCTTTTGTTTTTAAGGAAAGATAGTGATGCTTATTTTTTCAAATCTTGAAAAAGAGGGGGGTTTATTAGGAGCATTCTCTATGTTGAGATGGCATGGGCATACCAAATTCTGTGAGTATTGAACAAATAATGGTGTTTTCCTCACAACACTACAAGGAAATAACCACCTAGAATTTTGTTTGTGGAGTATTTTAGTGTTACAATATTGAGTGAAATTAAAAATAAATAAATCTCTACTATTGATATTGGAGATTTTTTTTCCTAGTGTGTTTGAGTCAGTGAGATGCACTAGTGCACCCATAATCGATATGAACTTGTGTATATTATATACATTTATAAATTACGAGTGTGTATTATATTTCATATTGAAACAATCAGTTCATATTATATGTGTAAAAGCGCCGATGTGTATATCATGATGTGCACCATAGATTCTTTTAACAATAATGATAACAATAACTATAATGGTAACAATATAATTAAAGGGAAAAATGCTGTTGTTCTTGTTAGGAGCACTAGTGCTCTTATTACAATTATTAGTACTAGTTCTTTTGTTCATGTATAAAGTATAGCTACATAGCATTCATTTAAACACATTGGTGCGTAAATATGTATGGACCACAATGTTTCACATAAATGAATACAATGCATTGTTATGTTTTAGTGTTGAATTCATTCATGTTGTGGATGAAAATACAACTTTTTGTTTTTTTGATAAAATTTCAATTAAAACATAGTGGCTGTGACAATTGATGCCATTGTGAACCAAAACTCCAAAATCAACACTTGAATCAAAATGTGGTGCTATCTGCAACTCCATTTTTTTTGTTTGTTTTGGGCCTAAAATTAAAAAACTAAGACAAAAAGAGAATTAAAAAAAATAAAATAAAGAAAACTTAATAATTAAAAAAATAAGAAAAACACACACACACACTATTAAAAAAATGAATATTAAAATAAATTCATTAAAAAAATGAATATTAAAATAAAATCTTTAAAAAAACACTAAATATTTAAAAGGAAATAAAAAATACTATTATTATTAAATATATATATATATATATATTAAAATTAAAATAAATATATTAAAAAAACACTAAATATAAAAAAAAGAAATAAAATCTTATTTAGAAAAAAATAAATATAAAAACTAAATTAAAAAATATTAAAATAAATTTATTAAAAAACACGAAATATAAAAAAATTAAAAAACAAATCTCATTTAAAAAAGACTAAATATAAAATTAAAATTATTATTTTTAATTAAAATATTATTTAAAAAAAATAGAAAAAAAAATTAAAACCAACCTGTAACGTCCCCCAACTTAACTGAGGAACATTACTATGTGAAAAAATCATAAAAATAAAAGCTTGTTTCTAAATAAATTTCTTGTAGCTTACCAACTACTTAATCATACAAATTTAACCATTATCTAAATGCATCCACAACATGCTAAAATAACACATGAATTCAACTATTAACTCATTACAGTGGCATATAAATCAGTCTCATACACAAAGTTCACGCACAACAATTAAATCTCATAATGCAAGACAAAAAACAGATAAAACACTTATCTTTTAAAATAATTGTGTAACTAGCTGCTTCAGACAGACGTTCCACCCAACCATAGACTTGTTGTACCAAATATCAATAGCAAATCACCCCCAAACTGGGGCTAGCAATCCATAAAAGAGGGTGGTCTCTCACTGTCCACTCATAGCTAAAACAATTCCACAACCCACTAACATTCTACTACATCTATCCCCATTTCCACCAATCAGTCTTCCTCTTGACCTGCCCAACCTAAGGAATGTTCCCCTTCACTGCTCTTATTGCACTAGGTGTCCCATTAATTTATTAGGGTCTCTCTGGCACATGTAACCAAGAATCTCTCTACTGGGAACTCAAGATAATTCATTGCTAGGAAAACTACCAGTAAAACAACAACAATCACTTGCTGTTATAGTGGAACTCACACATGAGTTCACTCTTTAGGCCTAACAACCTGGTTCTTCTGCAAGCCCGAAAACTTGGTTCTTCAATCTTCAACAACTCCAAAATTTATCCAAAATTCACCCTCCATTGTTTCTCGAGCTCCAATTCTCTTCTTCCCTATTTTTTGCTTGTTGTTCATGCAAAAACATAATTGTCCATAATTGCTTATTTTGCCATTCAAATTTTTTCCCTCCCTTTGGCTTGCTTGCTTGAATTACACTCTTCTCCAAACAGATTGTACTCAGTCCCATGCTCCCAATAACTATGGGATGTGACTTATCACATCCACCCTCTTACATGAATTCAATGATTAGGCTCTTCCACACTCAAATATAAAATAGACGTTTAATACATAATCATAATAAAATTCAGGAATATGGGTTTAGATTAATACCCATGAATAATCCCCCCTTTGGACCCCTCTTACAAACTCCCTTATCTTTTGGATTATTCAAACCCCATCTCTATCCATATCCCCTAACATTTGGCATCACATTTTATTTATGAAAATTCAGATATACATTTCACATACTACATCATTTGGCCACATCCATACATTATATCTACATTAAGCATTAATTAAAATGGGGATTATAGTGGGGACATTAGAAAAATTCCCCCCCTCCTCCTTGAACCCTCGCTCCACTCCACCTCCCCCTCCATGTTAATAGTGGCACTGGTTTTCAGGCCAATGTATCAAATAAGTTGTAATTTTAACCTCGAAATAAAAAATGGGGTGCTAGTAGCAACACTACCTTTTGATTTGGGGATCGATTTTAAGGTTTTTATTTACAATGGTACCAATTGTCAAGGTCATGGTTTCAAATAAGTTGTAATTTTAACCCCCCTAAAAAATGGAGTGCTATCGAGAGCACCCTTTTTCATTTTGGGGGTGAATTTTAAGGATTTTATTGCAACATTACATATCATAGTTGCAAATTTTTGTAATTTTAAACTTGAAAAAAATGGGTTCTACTGGTAGCACCAATTTTTAAAATGAGGGTAAACACATCTTCTAAATGAAACCTTTAAAAAATGAGAACTCTGGAGAGTTCTTGTCAAGTTGGTAACTATGTTTGGCCCGATTTTGTTTCACCTCTTCATATTCCATCTACAAACATAGAAATAAAGTGTGGCGCACCCCACTGTTTGGGTGCCTCAAAAACTCGCATGCCTGAGACGATTTCAAAATTTTGATACATTTCTCACGAAAACAATGAACATGATAACATAAATTCAATAAAAATAAACATGCATGACTGAAAAATAAATCACAATTGGCCATGCACACCAATTAATAATAGCTAGCATGTCTTAAACATATCACATAGATAAATGAAATACACAAAAAAATAAATGTAGAAATTTCAGACCCCAACCCGGTTTCAAGTCTCAATGAGACAACATAGTTTAATTCCCAACCCACATTGCACTTTTCAGCTGCAAATTAGTTAACAAAAAATTGTAGCTCAGAAATTAAAACACTAGAAGTTTGCTACAACAAATAACCAGAAATAAAACACAACCAAAAAATAATAACACATATATTTTTGGTCAAACTTAGACCCTAGAAAAACCCACAAGGGGAAAAACAGTGAGAGAGGGGAGGATTTTATTATTCAGAGCTCAGTGAAAATTTCTTTTACAACACATATATTATCAACAAAAATTACACAAACTTATCTCAAGCTTGTTCCAAGCATTTTCCTTGAAAACAATGCCAATCTCCTTGACAAACATGCCCAATAATTCTGAACTATATGGCCCTCGTTTTCAGTTCTTATAGCTATACTAACTATACAAAAATATCCTTGGAAATTCCTTCCTATCACTATCCTCATTTTCTGTGCAAAAAAATGAGTTATGGCAGCCTTGGAATGCATGCCAAAACCCCTAGAAAATTCTCTGCTAGACCTCCTTGATTTATGTGCATACAAATATAAGTATGTCCTATGAAATTCCATACTATATGACCCTCTTAAATTAATGTACTCTCTGACTTGATTTGCGTGCTAGCTCTCATCCTTGGGATGCATGCAACAACAACAAAAAATCTTCTCTTTTCTCCACTAGACTCTCTCTCTCTCTCTCATACACTCTTCAAAAATCAAGAAGAATACCAAAATGATGGGCGCCTCAATCCCTAAGTCGAATCAATGAGGAAGTTGAAGAGTCATTTGATATAACGGTTGAGATTAGATGAGATCAACGATGGTGATTAAATGACTCTTTAGTTACCCACTTCATTAACTTTTCATAAAGTCGCTTTTAATTTCATATCTCATGAAGTTAATTCACTAGGGACCACATTTGACACTTTCTCACCCCTAGGTGCCTGAGTGATGAGAAAAAGTTGTCCTTGGTAGTTTTTAATTATTTTAACACTCCCTCTTACCAAGGAAAGTGGTCCTCACCACTCTTAGCTTATCTCTGAAAGGTACAAAATTTTCTTTCCCAAAATCTTTAGTGAGAATGTCCGCCACCTGCTCATCAGTGGATATAAACTATAGCTCATCTGCTCCTCTCTGAACATAGTCCTGGATGAAGTGATATCTAATATCGATGTGTTTAGACCTGTCATGAAAAACTAGATTCTCAGATATTTTTATGAAACTCTGATTGTCACAGTAAATCACCATGGGCCTCATCTGCACACCAAATATCCCAACCAACAATTTGCTAAGCCACATGGCATCACAAATGGCTTGACTAGATGCCATATACTCAACCTATGCAAAAATCAAAGCCACTTACTTTTACTTCCGATTGAACCAAGACATCACTACTAAGCCAAATCCAAAGAAGCAACTTGAGGTACTCTTCTTGTCACTGAAAAATCCTTCCCAATCTGAGTTTGTGTAGCCAATCAATCTAACTCCATCCTCTCTCTCATAGTTCATGACATAATCCACCATACCCTTAAGGTACCTGAGCACATGTTTTTCTTCCACCCAATGCCCTATTCGAGGCTCCACCATAATTTGACTAAGAGAGTTGACAAAAAAACAAAGATCTGGTTTGGTATTGAAAAGATACATCAGTGAACCAATCAACTTACAATACAACGTCGGATCAACCAAATCTGACTCAAAAGAATGAAGCTTCTTCCAGTTTCTTATCATGGGTGTGGAAATGGGCCTACAATCCTCCATCCATAATCTCCTCAGAATGTCAACAACATATCTTCCCTGTCCGAGAAAGATGTGTCCAGGCTCCTGCCAAACCTCCAATCCCAAGAAGTAGTGCATCAGTCCAATGTCTTTTATCTCGAACTTTGAATCAAGGTTGTCCTTGCAACCACCTATGAGTCTCTCATCCCTTGTAATGAAGATATCCTCCCCAACCTTAATGTAATAAATTTTTGGATCCACCTCACTCTTCTCGAAACCCATTTGTTTCAATTATGTATCTATCCCCAAATACCAAGATCTAGGAGCTTGCTTCATCCCATACAATGTCTTCTCCAGTCTGCACACATGAGAATCTCTCCCATGCACCTCAAATCCCCGTGGCTTCTCTATGTAAACCTCCTCCTCTATGATACCATTCATAAATGCCGTCTTCACATACATCTGATGGATATTCCAACCCATCTTAGCTACAATGGAGATCACTACCATGATCGAGGTATATCTAGCAATTAGAGAGAAGGTCTCATCATAATCTACTCCCTCTACCTAAGAGAACCCCTGAGCTACAAATTGAGCTTTGTACTTCTCAATGCTGCCATCAACAACATACTTGATTTTGTAGAGCCACTTGGAAGTCACCATTGACTTCCCCTCAGGTCTCAGAACCACCTCCCAAACATCATTCTTCATGATGGAGTTGTACTCTTCCATCATGGCATCCTTCCAGACCTGCTTACCTGCTGCCTCCACAAAAGTGGAAGGTTCAAACTCTCTGATGCTTCTCACCATTGCAATATAGCTGCAAAACCTCTATGGAGGTTTACTCTCCCTCACAACCTTCCTGGGATTCCCCACAGATCCTTGTGCTTCGTTCAAAGTGTCTTGAATCTACTTAGGCTTCCTCTTCTATGAAGTAGCACCATGTTGAGGGGACTCACTCTCCTCAATCCCACCATTTGAAGAATGTGTACTTGAATATGATACTGAGGTCATATGAGAACCATTAGACTAATAAAAAATACCCTATGAACCATTAAATCGAGGACCAGTAATATGTGACCCCATCACCTATGGACTAGTCATCCCTAAAGTAGGTGGTCCTAAAATATATGTCACTATGCTCTATGAAGGAATCACCTGATTCTGAGGGGCTAACTACTCCCCCTACTCCATATCTCATGACCTATGAAAGGATCTATCCTCCTCAAATATCACATCCCATTTCACAACTGTCTTCCTCAAAGAGAGGATGTATATGCGGAAGGCCTTCGAGGTCTCACTATACCCAACAAATATGCCCTTCTCTGCCCTAGGTTCTATCTTTGTCCTCTTCTCAGAAGGGACATGTGAATAGGTAAGGCACCCAAAAATCCTAAAGTGCCCAACCTCAGGCTTCTTCTCAAAGAAATCCTCCTTAGGAGTCTTATCCCTGTTACACCTCAAAATTACTCACTTCGATAGTGTCGCAAGTGTTGTCATTACGAGTGTTGTAAGTGTCACATCTTGTCTGCAAGTGTCACATATTGACCACAAGTGTTGCAAGTGTCACATATTGACCACAAGTGTTGCAAGTGTCACAAACAATATACTGCCATCTTGCATATGTTGTGCCTCTAACGACATCATAAAGACACTTAAGACACCTCAAAGGTTAGTTTGGAAGAAGAGAAATCACTTGACAGGAAGTACAAGCCTTTTGACAATGAGAAAACCACAAAAAAATGGATTTTGGAGAGGAGCGCTCTCCTACCCACTGTTAGGGAGGGCTGGCGCTCCCTAATACTCTTTGGGGGAGTGCTTGAGTGCCCTGTGCACCTTTTTGGGGGAGAGGTACCCTTGTTTTGGAAAATTCTGGGTTTGTTGAGGCAAATAAGGGAAGAATCCCTCAATTCTTGAAGGTAGTTGGATTTGAATAGATGGTCAAGGCATGATCTTAAGGGAGATCCTCAACTGAAGGAGATGAATCCTCAACTTATCCCAAAGATCTCTAAAGTGGTTGGACCTCTCCAAGGTTATATAAGGAGGCCTTCTCATGGTGAAAGGCACAATGACAATTGAGAATTACATCAAACTTATGATCTCATGAGTGAGATATCATCAAAGAAATCAATGGAGATTGATTGAGCAAAGGGGTTGGACAAGGAGGACTAGAAGAAGCTGCTGCACCTTCATTCAAAGGGTTGTAAGTTCTTTCACCTATTTTCATTAACAATCAATGCTTGGTCTGTTTCTTTCAAAATTGTTCTTGTTCCATATAAGTTTGTCTGCAGTAGATGGATCTATGATTGAGCTAATCTCAGTAGAGTAGGAAGTCCATTGTATCTTTGCTTGTTTTGCAGGACCTATCGGAGAGATCAAGACTGAAGCTCAGCCTGGACTTTGCAGGGATGAACATCGCTTATAAGGTACATGTCTTTCTCCTTATCTTTCATTCATTAGATTGATTATATCTAAAAGGAAGTCAGTGTCCACGTTAAGAACTTTCTATCTTGGCCTTAGGAGTCTAGAGACCAAGAGGGAATCCACTTGTCCGCAGGGGGATTCACCTACAACAGAAATTGGTGAATCCACTGGGGAGGAGCTCTGATTTTTGTTTCCATTCCCAGATCTTGTTTTGGCCCTTTGATCATTGATTTGATCTTCTCCATATTTTCATATTTATTCTTAGATTTTTTTGATTGCCTCATTATGTCATCAGGATCATCCTAATTGACTGAATTTCCTTCATTTTTTGAGTTTTTGGAATTTTTTCTGAGTTTTTGGAGCAAAGTGCTCCCCCCCATGTTGTTGTCAGAGTGCTAGCACTCCCCTGTAGCCTTACACAGAGTGTTGAAACGCTCTGGTGCCCCTTACACCAGAGTGCTACCCCATTTTTGTGAGAAATTCTCCATAATTTTCATCTTCTAAAGTTGTTTCTAGGTTTTGGCATTTGCTCAGGGTCCTATAATATCAGTCCATCTTGATATTGGCTTTCAAACACCCTTATTTATGAGAATTCATCCTCTTTTGTTTGGTATTTTGACATATTCTTTCCTTGCCTTGAATCCACTCTTTGTCTTTGATGACCTAAAGTTAACTTGCTATTTTCTTCTCCTTTATCTGACTGAGTGAAAATTTTTGTGAGGAAATCCAAAGGTCTGTGAACTTTTCATTTGATCTTTGAGGTCAAATTTCCATCATTTCTCTTTTGTTTGAGGTTTTTGGTTCTTGTTTTCAATTTGGTTATCTTTGTCCTTCTTGTCTATTTAACGACAATAGTGTATTTTTTGTTTTATGTGAAGTTTTCTTTTGATTGTTTAATCTTGAAGTCTGATTGACATTTAGAAGTATTGCATCTGATTATCATTCACATATAAGCAAAAGGACATATTTTAGTGATTGGTTTGACTATTAGAAGGCATTTCTGAAATTTTTAGCATTGCATCGGATTTGAGTGAGAAATATATTGATTGAGGACATTGCATATTAGTGTTTGATAGTGAAAACAACTTTCTCTCTTTCCCTTAAATAACCATTCTTCAAAAGAAACGATTGCTTATCATCTTCTTGTGCATTTTTGGGAATTGAGTCATCATACCATCAATTTCATTGTCATACACCCTTTGAATAAAGAACAACCATAAAATCAATGCTAATTAAAAATTATCTAGAACATTTTTGTTTTTAGGATATTCCACCAACATTAGACAATGATTATCACTTTGGATTAGGCTATGAGTACAAATCTCCAAAGTTTTCAAAACAAACATTAGCATCCTGAGATAGGGAGAGTCAAATCCAATTCTCGTATAGGCTTTCTGGGATCCCCCTCTCACACAGGGGTTACACATGAGGTTTCATTTAGGTGAGTTATGGATATTATCCCTCCGCGGTTCAACTGTTTATAGTGGTCGGATCGTATATTGGGGGTCACTTGAAGGTATACCCACGATTATGTGTGGGAGACTCTCGAGTTGATTTCAGACTTGTTATCTTGCCCATACGTTTCAGATCGGATTGTCAACTGTACCTGCCCAGGGGCTGACTGCCAGTTGGTGTCCGTAGTTTCCATAATCCTTAGGTACTTACACGAGGTGACAGTGAAGGGAAGTCTCACTTTACCTGGGACAAACATTGTTCAAACTCACTCGGGCTCCTTGGAGGGTAAATCCACAATTACTACGTGGAAGCTTGCACCAAGGTGAAAGTCCATTAAGCAGGTCACCATTGTAACTATTCCACCATATCCTAGCCCCTTCTTGACTTGATCAAGGGACGTTGGATTTCATCACCAACTAGTACGATCATCGAGAGAAGTTTTGTTTGATTGGTTTTGATTCCTAGATTTTATTAGCATATGTTGTTTCTTTTTGTTAGTTGGCCCTAGATTTTTAGTGTGTACTATTATTCTCCAAAATTGATCTTGTAGATGATAAAGGTCTTCGTCGATCATGTAGGATGCAAGGGCTACCTCTGGAAGGCTACCAACCCTTACCTCCTAACCCTCCAGAAGACAACTACCATGGAGAGGTAGAAAATCAATCTGACGCTGGGAGTGTTGTTGCTCCTCCGTTAGATAAATCAGAAGGCACTTTGGTTACATTTGAGAATCCCAATCCTCGCACTACATCTGTGTCAGTAACCCCTCTCAAACCACTTTTGCTTCATTTAGAATCCCTTGGGAACATCATAGACGAAGAGGTCCCACAGTTACCTAAGAGAGATTTTACCGAAACATATATGGGATCCACAAAACCAACCTTTGGTGATGAGTATAGGAATATTATTTGTCCTACCACTGCAGTATATACAAATCCCACACCTTCTCATTCTGTATGGATCACTTCATCAAGACATGATCTCTATGAGAATTTCGAATCCTTTGACAACCCTTTAATCCTCATGACCCTCCTGTTGAAAGTGGGCCATTTGGTCAAAAGATGAATCACCCCATCGAGCAGGTCATTAAACCTACTGTTACATTAACACAAGTCTATCCTAATGCTGGACTCATCACCTCTACTCATTCCCAAGGCACTTCGATCCCTACCCCCGCTTTTACAAACTTTCACTCTACAACTCCACATGTTCCGCACGATCCTGTTGGGACATCTTTTCACCTGAGAATGTAGACCCTTGCCAACCAAATACAACCAACTGGAGGGAAACCACCATCTAGTAGACCTATACCTTCTGGAAGACCACCATCCTATGGTGGGCCTACCCCTCCTGGAGGAAAACCCCCTTTTCATGTTCTTCCCGGAGGGCAACCTCTCTTTGACAGTCATACCCCAGTCGTTAATCCACCACTGGAAGAGGGGAAACCTTCTCCTACTGGAAACCCTTCAAAATCTTGGGGAGTATCTTCCGGAGGCACATTTACCCAACCCCATGTTGGGGGGAACTCATATCATAACCCATAAGGAGGAGTATCAAATCCTGTTCCTTTCAGACTGTCTTATGGACAACCTTATCCGAGCGGCATCCCAAACACCACCTAGAGTCCTCAAGGACAACAACCTTATCCTCCCCATGGGTCTAATGTGTATCTGCCTCCAGGATCTACTCCCTACCCTCCTCAAGGGCACAATGTTCATCCTCTTTCTAGGCAAGCAAATCACCTGGCTTATAATGCTCAGAAACCATCGGGTTATGCAAATGTTTCTCAACCATCATTGAATCTTATTTGTCCTGGTCAACAAAAACCATATGTAGAAGGACCTACTGGTTATAAATATCCACCTAACCCAGTTTATGGTCCTACTAGTGTTCCTATGCCACACCAGTATCATCCGCAAATTAACCGACAACTACCTTTCCTTGCGACTCTGGATCTCCTAGACTTGTCTCGGTTAACTAATGATCCTATTTTTCATTCATTAGTTTGGCCAGTTATTCCAGCTAAACTTCTTTTTGATATTCTGAAATTTGACAGAAAATCTGGCGAAGATCCAAATAACCATGTGATGACTTTCCATTTGTGGTGTTCATCAAACTCCCACATGTATGATTCTATACATTTGCATCTTTTCCAGCAAACACTTACTGGCTCTGCAGTAAAGTGGTATATCGAACTACCACGTGCTCCTTTTCATGATTTCAACTCCCTTGCCATGTCTTTCGTCACACACTTTCAAATACCTATTCACTACGAGACAGGTACTGAAATCTTCACCTCCCTTCGTCAAACTGACTCCATGCATATCTCTGACCATATTCATGAGTGGATACAATGATGAAGGATGATCAAGGTAATCATTCCTGACACATTATTGGCGGAATGGTTCACTAAATCACTTTTACCCCTAATCGCTCATGATGTTGTTATGGGTGGTGTGGTCACCGAGGAAGAAACCATTGCTTGGGCTCAGTACTTAGATTTGGTTTATTCAGAATCTGGTGCTTTGTATGATTTTCTTCCGAATGTTTCTCAAGCTAATACCGATCCATCCAAGCTGCCATCCTCATCTCTTGCCAACGGTGTTATCGGTTATGTCAAAACTCAATCTACTTCCCAATCGACCAAACTCTCCTCTACCTCCCCCCAAACTCAGATCTATGAGGTGAATACAGTTCACTCTGCCCCTTCACAACAATTCGGAGGTAAGAAGAAGACAAAAAACAAATAAAAAAATACTAATAACAATGAACAACCAAAAAATCAAGCTCAAACACCTGCTACCGAAAAGAAACCACAACGGAAACTGAAATTCCCGTGTATCATTTGTGGTGACGATCACTACACTCGAGACTATACACATCATAATGAAGTGGCCAAAATTTTCCAGGGAAATTCACAACCCACTGTGCTTACTCAACCTTTTCCACAACAACAATCTATGGTTTCTCAAACCCCCTCTCCTGGGGGAATTTCTAGCCATCCTCATGATGAGGCCTCGATGAGTGCACATATTTATATGTTTAATGGGATTAATTTGAACACTCTCTCTAAGACATATGACACACCAGGTAACCCTAACAAAGGAAAAGACACTAATGGTACAAATACTTTACTGGATCCATCACCGTCCTTCGTTAGTCCTCCATCGGTTAATCCTCCATCTGGACCACTTCAGATTGAGAAACCTACGTTCGAATCTATCTTATGCGATCCTAAGAGCACTATCCACAAAGCTACCTTTAATTCTAGTTCATGTTCCACCCAGAACTACAACATTGTTGAATATTTGGATCAAGCACCATGTGCTATGTCTATGTTAGAAGTTCTACAACACTACCCCAGTCAATGTAGAACTCTCTTGGCTGCTATCGGTGCTGTTGATCCCAAGTCATCCAACCATATCATGTTTAACCTACACAATTATGCATCTCGACTCTCCCACCAACTTGCTTTCCAAGTTGATGTTGTTGTTCACAATCAACAAATCCATTGAACTATTCTGGATGAGGGAGCCTCAACTTGTGTCATGTCTTTAGCATGTTGGAAAGGTTTAAAATCACCCACACTTAACAAATCCCCAATGATGTTATGCACCTTCGATGGGCGAGGTTTCCATCCCCATGGGTTTTTACAGTCCCTGCCCATCCAATTGGGTGGAAAAACTATCACTGTTGATGTCATGGTAGTCGATGCTCCCATCGATTACAACTTGTTACTTGGAAGAAGTTGGTTTTATGCTATGAATGCCGTTGCCTTGTCGATCTTTCAATGTGTACAATTTCCTCATCAGGGAAAAAATGTCACTGTTGATCAGTTAGTTTTCTGCACGACCGATGCTCGCGCTCCCGCTACCAACAATATTCCTTTCTTAGGAGACCACAAGATCACGTATGAAAGAATTGGTGTTGGCTTACTGAAATATTCTAGCCTCATGGATACCTTCCCTACACCACTTCCACTGACTACACATCATATTTCCACCATCGATATGATTTTGACCGTGGCTTATCAATATTTGGAATCATCTAACCCTTGGATTGTACCTAGTCTGTTGGAATTCGATGCACTAGGTGACACTGTGCCACTTAGTCCATCCAAAAAATCATACGTTTTTATCCAATCCACTTCTCCCTTGTCGGATGACCAACATCTATTGGCACCCGACAGTTACTCGATGCCATCATGGTTAAGTTCCTTGTCGTCTACAATTGACTACATATCCCCAATTTTTCCTTATGATGAATCTATTAAGGAAATATTGAGCATTGACAAGATACCTCAGGATGATAACCATCATCGATCCTCTTTTCTTCCCCCTCGTGAATAAATTCGGGTAGATATACACTCTATCTCCCCTCCTGATGTCAATTTCCATCGTCTCCCATGCCTCCAACTTCCAATGACTTGGATCCGGTAGTTGACATGGTGATCTCTTCGGTAGGGCTCTTGAAGCCCGATATCCTTACCCCTATCACAACCCTCGACATGTATTCCTTCCAGAGTGATTTTATTCCATCCAGTGAAGATCTCTTGGAAGCCATGACTGATTTTTTTCCCTTGACATCGTGTTCTTCCAGAGAGTTATTCTCTTGGAATCCATGATCAAGAAGATTCCACAAGCATAGTTTCTTTTCTCTGTAGCAAGCTCGTTAAAAAATGAAACAGAGGCCTTGAGCATAGTTTTCCTCTTTGTAGCAAGCTCGTTAAAAAATTTAACAACAATCTGGGGATTGCACCCAGATCCCTGAGCATAGTTATTTTTCTGTGTCAAGTTCGTTAAAAAATGAAACAGTCACCTCTCTTGAACCTTCATTTCATCCCCTTTTATCCTCTTTCTCCCTCTAATAAAGAAATTGGTACAACCTTAATGCCGGTGAATGAATTGAAGCTTGGAGGGCATGTCTCTAGACTTTGATGATCATTATGGAGTTAAGCCACTAGATTTCAAGCTGGGGGCATACCGAGCTTAGTCTTTCTTCTTTCTCGTGCTCGTAAATACATGAGAATGCATTTGGGTAAAATTTTATCTCTTTTTTCAGACCTGGATGATTATACAAAAAAGGAACCCCCTGGAGTCATCTTTTAGCTCTTTTCAGACTCTCTAAACATGAAAATATTTCCGCGTGATTTTGCTTCCTTTCCCACTTGTTAAAAGGTTTGAAAGGGAATATTTCGAGTGATAATTTATCTATTTTTAGGCCTTGCGAGACTAACATTACAAAAAAGGACAACATTGGAGTCGTCTTTAAGTTGTTTTCAAACTCTCTAAATATGAAAAACCACCGAGTTTACCTTCTCTTAACTCGTTATACAATCATACATTGAAGGGCCCATATGGGATCAAACCCTTACTTCTTCCAGTTTGTTAAACAAAGGAAGAATGACTTACCGAAGGTGAGTCATATCGAGCATGTGTTACCCTCCTCGAGCTTGTTAAATTAAAAAGAGGTACTCATCTATCTGGATGGGGGAAAAATTAAAAGAAGCAAGCCAAGCAGTTTTTTGAGAACACTACCAGTAACTCTTACGGTCGCCCTTGAACACGCCACTTTGTCTTTGCACACATTGTAATCCATTGAACCTCTGCACTGAGCCAATCCTTTGAGTTTCTTTCACTCCCTTGGGTCACCTAACAAAAGTCACAACATCCACTGCATTATCATGTTTTGGTCCATGTCAAGTTTTTGTTGTTGTGCATCAGTGTTCAAGGGAAGTATCTACCTTGAGAGTCAACCATCGCAAATATCTTGTTTCAATACCCGTGTCAGTCCATGTTCATTTGATCTACCTATTACATCTGTGTGTCAGTTTCATGTTGTTGATGGGGGATACATCAATGCCCTCCTTCAACAAGTCTATTCTTGTCAACTTCAACACATTATCCAGGAGCTAGACTTAGAAACCAGTTAGTACCTTGGGACCTGCATGCCTCAAAGGCATGCCTCCTCATGTCAGACAATGGATTTACATCATTGACCTCTGATCGGATGATTTCATGGATGTTTGAATTCATCTCATTCATTCGCATTCGTTGGAATGTACTAGAGTACCTTGGGAATCATTGACATCAATGGTGATCTCCCTTGTGCTTGTTAATGGTTCAAATCATTAACCGGTAATCAAGTGGTTTTTTCCATGTTCGACATCAGGACATCTATTCACATTTTTCGATTCATACTACATCAGGATTAGTAAGAAGACCCTGGGTTGATTCATCACTCTTATATGTACTTTGCCTAGGTTTCGAAGGAATTCTTTTGAACTGTGACACATATACTATTACATAGATCCACTTTTTATTGGTCGTGGTTGTCTTGTCATCTCGTAGATCCACTATGTATTCTTCGTGGCTACGATCAATTCAAGTCATGGGAGTATAGATCCACATTGTATCTGCAGTATCTGCAGTGGCTATACCATTTTGTCAATATAATTATGGATCCGTAGTGTATTTTATGGCGATCATACCTAAAAAGTATTTATCACTTAAGCATAGGTATGCCTGCCTTGGGTTTGAAACATGTCATAATATTTGTTTGATGGTTGTGTGCATCTTTTTACGATTTCTATGCATCCATACCCTTGATCAAAAAAGTCTACAAAGTACTTCAGTCATCATCATCTTCTAACTTCGTACTTTGGGGGGCAATCTGTTACACCTCAAAATTACTCACTACGATAGTTTCGCAAGTGTCATCATTACGAGTGTTGTAAGTGTCGCAGCTTGTCCGCAAGTGTCGCATATTGACCACAAGTGTTTCAAGTTTCACAAACAATATACTTCCATCTTTCATATGTTGTGCCTCTAACGACATCATAAAGACACTTAAGACACCTCAAAGGTTAGTTTGGAAGAAGAAAAATCACTTGATAGGAAGTACAAGCCTTTTGACATTGAGAAAACCACAAAAAAATGGATTTTGGAGAGGAGCGCTCCCCTACCCACTGTCAGGGAGTGTTGGCGCTCCCTAATCCTATTTGGGGGAGTGCTTGAGTGCCCTGTGCACCCTTTTGGGGGAGAAATACCCTTTTTTTGGCAAATTCTGGGTTTGTTGAGGCAAATAAGGGAAGAATCCCTCAATTCCTGAAGGTAGTTGGATTCAAATAGATGGTCAAAGGCATGATATTAGGGGATATCATCAACTAAAGGAGAGGAATCCTCAACTTATCCCAAATATCTCTCAAGTGGTTGGACCTCTCCAAGGTTATATAAGGAGGCCTTCTCATGGTGAAAGGCACAATGACAATTGAGAATTACATCAAACTTATGATTTCATGAGTGAGATGTCATGAAAGAAATCAGTAGAGATTGATTGAGCAAAGGTGTTGGACAAGGAGGACTGGAAGAAGCTGCTGCACCTTCATTCAAAGGGTGGTAATTACTTTCACCTGTTCTCATTAATAATCAATTCTTGGCTTGTCTCTTTCAAACTTGTGCTTGTTCCATATAAGTTTGTCTGTAGTATATGGATCTATGATTGAGATAATCTCAGTAGAGTAGGAATTCCATTGTATCTTTGTTTGTTTTGCAGGACCTATCGGGGAGCTCAAGATCGAAGCTCAACCTAGACTTTGCAGGGGAAAACGTCGCTTATAAGGTACATGCCTTTCTCCTTCTCTTTCATTCATTAGCTTGATTAGATCTAAAAGGAAGTTAGTGTCCATGTTAAGCACTTTCTGTCTTGGCCTTACGAGTCTAGAGACCAATAGGGAATCCACTTGTCTACAGGGGGATTCACCTACAACAATCCCCCAAGACTCTATGTGGACTCTTGTTCTGGAGATAAACTGTAGTTTTGCAAGCTTCATCCTAAAGAAAAAGTGGTATCCCCTGATCATGTAACATGGCTTTTGCAAACCCAACAATGACCCCGTTCTTCCTCTCAACAACCCCATTTTTCTATTGGTTGTAAGGAACTGCCAATTATTTCTTAATGCCTTCCTTAACACAAAATTAATTGAACTAATTGGAGGTATACTCACCCCCATTTTCAGATCTCAACACTTTGCTTTTCTTCCTATTTTGGTTCTCCAAAAGATATTTGAACTCTTGGAACCACTGGAAGACCTGTCCTTTGGTATTCATGAATAAAATCCAATACTTCCGAGAGAATTTATCAATTAAAGTGACATAATGCAAAAATACACTCAAAGAAGCATAAGACATAGGACCACATACATGATTATGAATAAGATCAAGAATGCCTGCTAATCTACTGTCATTGCTTGGAAAAATAGTCTCGGTGTACTTCCTAAGAGCACACCCATTTCACACCTCCTGATGCTCTGTACTGAACTTTGGCATTCCAGTCACAATCTCTCTCAATATCCTTAGAGCCCCATGGTGCAAATGGGCCAACCTCCTATACCATATCTCACAAAGGTCACTGCTTCTAGTACTATGCATTAATGCTCTAGCTGGATGAAACATGAGCTTGTACAAATTATCATGCCGGATCCCAATCACTTTGCCCGAAGTGACACTAGATCCCTCAAGATACACGAGCACATGCCCATCATGTAACAATACCTCATATACCCTATCCTCAATAATGGAAACTGACACCAAGTTCTTCTTCAAGCCTGGAGCATATAGGACATCTCTCAACAACATGGGAGGTAGAGACTCCCTATGAAATGATACTATCCCACTACCAACTACCTTAAACACTGATTCATATCCAAGCACCACCTCAAGATCCCCAATCTCTGTAATATCTTGGAAATACTCACGAACACCTGCCATATGGTGGGAGGCACCGTTATCAATGTACCAAATACTGGTAGATGATGCTCTAGAGGAAATACATGCCAACAATGAATACTCCTTATCGAACCCGTGGGTAAAATCCTCCACATCTACTGAAGCGGAAACCTGCTTCTTCTTGTTATTAGGACACTGTCCATCATAGTGTCCAAACTTATGACATGCAAAACACTTGACTTTGCTCATGTATTTCTTCCCTTCACCTTTCTGCTTGTTCCCTCCCTTGGAAGCCTTTTTGGACTTGTTCTTGCCTTTAGCTGCAAGTGGCACATTCTCCTCTTCATTACCAGTATATGAACTACCATGAAAATATCCTCTTCAAGTTTCCTCCTGAATTAAGTCATCCCAATGACGGTCCCACTTGGGAATATTTTCCCTTGCCACAATGCCCTCAACAAAGACAACCCATTTTTTGGTTACCCCATTCAAAGCAGTCCTCACAAGTTCATTGTCAGCAACAACCTCCCCAAAAACACCAAGTTCATCCCTCATATGAGTTATCTTGGTAATATAGGTGGCAACACTTTCAGTCTTGGTCATTTTAATGCTCTTCAATTTCTCCCTCAATACCATTTTCTGATTTTCATTGGAACTATGGTAAAGTTTGGTTAAGGATTCCCGCATCTCATAGGCATTGGACTTCCTGGTCACATGTGGAATCACATGGTCCTTAATGGAATCAAGGATAATTATTTTATCCTTAATCTTCTTTTTGGTGTAGGCGGACAAAAGAGTAGCATCCGTAGGCACCGTCACGAGATTTGTTTGTGAGTTCTCCACAATATCCCACAACTCACACTCTTGCAGAAGAAACACAATCCTCTCCTTCCATGATCTGAAATTAGAAGCTCCATCCAACCTGTCTTCAACCCTCAAATTGATATCCATTGACCCTCACAACTGAAACACAAGCCCATAACTTTCTACCTGTTGAAGTACCTCCTCTTCTCAACAAAATCCCTGTTCTCTGTGGCTGATATATTTATGCTCTTTCCCACTTTCCATCTCTGATTCTATGTAAAAATTTCAGACCCCATCCCAGTTTCAAGTCTTAATGAGACAACATGGTTTAATTCCCAACCCACATTTCACTTTTCAGCTGCAAAGCAGAAAATTATAGCTCATAAATTGAAACACCAGAAGTTTGCTACAAAAAATAACCAGAAATAAAACACACCCAAAAAATAATAACACAAATATTTTTGGTCAAAATTAGACCCTAGACAAACCCACAAGGGGAAAACTAGTGAGAGAGGGGAGGATTTTATTATTCAAAGCTCAAAGAAAATTTCTTTTACAACAAAGTTATTATCAACAAAAATTACAAAAACTTATATCAAGTTTGTTCGAAGCATTTTCCTTGAAAACAATGCCAATCTCCTTGAAAAACATGCACAATATTTATGAACTGTACGACCTTTGTTTTTAGTGCATGTAGTTGTACATACTATATGGAAATCTCCTCAGAAATTTGTGCCCAACACTATCCTCATTTTTTGTGCAAAAAACTGAGTTATGGAAACCTTGGAATGCATGCCAAACCCCCTAGAAAATTCTCTGCTAGACCTCCTCGATTTCTATGCATACAAACAAAAGTAAAACCTATGAAATTCTATAATGTACGACCCTATTAAATTATTTTACTATCTACCTCGATTTATATGCAACAACAACAAAAATTCTCCTCTTTTTTTTTGCTTGAATCTCTCTCTTGCTCTCATACACTCTTCAAAACCCAAGAATAATACCAAAATGAGGGGTGCCTCAATCCCTAAGTTGAATCAATGAGGGAAGTTGAATATGTATTTGATCTAACGACATATATTATATCAGATCAATGGTGGTGATTAAATGACTCTTTAGTCACCCACTTCTTTAACTTTTCATAAAGTCACTTTTAATTTCACATCTCATGAAATTAATTCACTAGGGACCACATTAGACACTTTCTCACCCCTAGGCACCTAAGTGATGAGAAACAATTGTCCTTGGTATTTTTTAATTAATTTAACAATACAATCATAGATAAACACATATATATTTATCTTTTAAAAGATTTTCACCAACTAGATGCAGACATTGGACGTTCCACCAAACCTTAGACACTATTGTTATAGATATTAATAACATATCACCCATGATATAGGGCTATGAATCCACAAGGATGGGTCCTAGCTTGAATCTAGTTTTCCCAAACCAGTCTAGAAAATAAACTATCATAGTTTCTCAACCATACAAAAATTCCAATTTACCAGTCCCCATCAGCCTGCACAACCCAAGAGTATGAACCCCCTTCATTTCCACACAATCCCTCAGGTCATTCACCTTGATCCAGGGCTCTAGTGCTACTGGTAAGGAAATATCAATGCTAGAAACTCCTAGAATTATTAGTTGTAGACAGTCTTTGAATTACTGTCATCATTATCATGCACACAGTCATCAAATCTTTGCTGGAACACCAATAGTTCCTACAGCCAATAGCCATGGCTCACTACCTCCGACAATGTTATGGTCCAACACCTTAAAAAATGATAAAATGTCAATGATTACAGTCCATTTTGAGGGGGAAACCTCCTTTTACAATATATCCAATTCAGAATACAATATGAGATGAGATAAGGTGCTTATAAGACTAGGTCTCCTTGGTATATATATATAAGAGAAAAATAGTACAATTATAATGAAAGGGTACCATGAAGGGTCTTAGATGACATACAATTATAATACTATAAATGTAATAATTCAATATCTAGGGACTAATAAGGGGTTTTACACATAAAATGGGGCTTTGTATAGGTTTTAACATGCCCCTCCCCTTCAAACAAATGTTGTCCTCAACACTTGACTAACTGTGGGTGTTTCTGCATGAAGAAATCATCTTCCCATGTTGCCTCGTCCATTGGTAGGTTCTTCCATTTGACTAGGTACTCCATGATTGCTAGATTTATTAGTTTCTAAATCCTTATTTCAAGGATTATTTCTAGTTCTTGTATGATTTTCCCTTCTTCATTAATCTTTGGTAAAACAATTTGGACTGGGATTTTATTTCCGATTACCTTATTTATGCAAGAAACATGGAATACTGGATGTACATGTGAAGATGGAGGAAACTCCAATTTGTAATCCATAATTCCAATCCTTTGAAATTTTTTATAGGGGCCATTATATTTGGGTGCTAATTTAGTGTCCTTATTTTGTTGCTTGAGGGACATCTATTTATATGGTTGTATCCTCAGAAATACCCAATCCCCCACTTCAAATCCCCTTTCACTGCAATGTTGATATGCTTGTTGTTTCATCCTATTTTGTGCCATAACCAAGTTGTCCTTCAATAGTTTGAAAACCTCTTGTTGGTTCCCTATGCGGTCCTCCACTGCTTGAACCTTTATATTCCCTTTCAAGGGTGATTTAATGGATAGAGGATGATATCCATAAAGTCCTTAAATGGGGAAATTTTTGATGAAGTATGGAAGGATGTGTTGTACCACCATTCTACCAAGGGAAACCACTTGATCCATTGAGTTTGTTTATCATATGCAAAACAACAAATATGTCCTTCTAGACATTTAATCAAAATCTCAATTTTCCCATTGGATTGAGGGCGGTAAGATGCGCTGCGAGCCAGTTGAGTACCCAAACAAGAAAATAATTTAGTCCAAAAATTTCTATTGAAAATTGGATCTCTATCACTTACAATAATCTTGTGAACTCCATGTATCTTTTGAACTATTTCCATGAATGTTGCAGCTACTATACTTGCTTTAAAAGGATGAAAAAGAGAGAAAAAATGGGCATACTTTGTCACTCGATCCACTACTACCACGATGAAAGTATTTCTTTTGGATTTGGGTAAACCTGTAATAAAATCCATTGAAAATTCTTCCCAACATTGACTTGGTATAGCTAATGGTTGTGGGAGACCTGTTGTCTTGATTGTTTCTCCCTTATTCTGTTGGAAGACTAAACATTTAGACACAAAATTTTGAACATCAATTTTAAGAACTTCCCAAAAAAAATCCTTCTTGATCCCGTGGTATGTTTTCAAAAATCATTAATGTCCTCCTATAGTAGAAGTGTGCAATTCCAGAAGGACCTTTTGTTTGAGTTGGGAATTCTTACATAACTATAGGATATCATTATAGCATATAAAATCATTCTTCCATACAAAATTATTTAATGAACTGGGGTCCTCATGTAGTTTTTGAATGATCTTGCATACCTCTTGATCTTGCTTCCATTATATCCTTGCTTCTTTCACCCAATAACATTGCATAATAGAAATAACACATAACAGATCTTCTGTTTCTTCTTCTTTCCTTGAAAGGGAATCTTCCACAACATTATGATTTCTTTTTTTGTAGATAATTTCAAAGTCATAACCTAGCATATTTGTGGCCCATTTTGTTTTCTCTTCTAAAGATAATTATTTCTCCAAGAAGTAATTCAAAGTATCATGATATGTTTTTACTTTGAAGTGTCTTCCTATTAGGTAAGGGTGCCATTTTTGAAATGCATGTAGTATGGCCAACATTTCTTTCTCATAAATGGGTTTGACTAAGTTTTTTCCTTTAAATTGGATACTTTCAAAGGAAAGGGGACTTCCTTCTTGCATTAAAAATACACAAATTCCATGGCTTGAGGCATCACACTCCACAATGAATGTTTTTGTAAATTCCGGTGTGGCTAGGACGAGAGTAGTACACACAACCTCCTTAAGGTTTTAAAATATTTGGTTGCTTCTTCGGTCCAAGAAAATGCTTCCTTCTTTAATAATGTTGTTAGAGGGGCTACTATTTGACCATAATTATTGAAAAACTTGCGATAATAGCATGTTAACCCTAAGAATCCTTTAATTTTATTCAAGGTTTTTGGAATCTTCCATTCTCTCATAGATTTAATTTTGTTAGGTTCCACTTTTACACCTTCATGAGATACAATATGAACCAAATATTCCACTTCTTGAACCCCAAAGGAACACTTGGAAGGATTTGCATAAATTTGTTGCTCTTCCAATAGTTGTGATGCTTTGTCAACATGATCTGTAAGCCACCCTGGATATTCCACTAGCACAGTTCGTCAGAACATATCTAATAAAATACTAAAATATTTACTATTAAGGTTATTTTTCCTTTATATCTCCATAATATTTAGTTATTGGTTATCTACTTATGCATGAAATAGATAAAATACAAAATACAAATAAAATTAAAATACAATCACACCATCCACAAATAAACACAAGATATGATCTGGGAAACCCAACATGGGAGAAAACCCAGTTAGAAGGTGAGGCTGCTCTACTTTTTTTTCTCAGGTATAGAAATGATGCAAGTACAAAGAAAGAGTCACTATCTGTGGAGTTCCCTATGACCTATGGCCTGTGTGGTTTCTAAAAAATATCTCCTCCTCTGTTATGCTCCAAAAATACCACTCTCATACGTTCTTCTTAGCTATGGAACAAGATGCAATGAAAAATAATGAAACCCCTTTTCCTCCTGGTCGCCCGATATTTAACATAGCCTGATATCCATCTATGGGTAGGGTTTTGAATTCCTCAACCTTCAATTGTGATAAGTTTTTGGACTTTATATAATGTTATTATAAAATCCACTACGTTTCTAGCCCCATATGTCTAAGTAATGGAGGATGATGTGGAATCCACTCACACCATGGTGATCAATACAGTAGATCAACATGTGGGAGGCATAACTTTCTCATATGAACTCTGATTGATGAACGATATAGACTGTTGGAAAGGTATCACTGTGTAGAATATATAATATTCCTCCATAGTAAGGTTTGGACAAAAAAAGTGTCATTTGATGCGTCAAAATGGTAGCACTATAAACCAATATGTCATCCAAATAGACAATAACAAATGAATCTAGATAAGGGCGTAAAATATCATTGATTAGTCTCATAAATGTAGCCAATGCATTGCATAAAAAAAATGGCATAACCAACCACTCATACAAACCTTTCCTTGTATTGAAGGAAGTCTTCTAGGTATATTCTTCTTTGACCCGTGCTTGGTGATATCCCGATTTCAAATCTTTCTTAGTGAAGTACTTGGCATGTTGCAACTGGTCCAATAGATCATCGATCCTTGGTAGAGGGTATCGATTCTTCAATGTAATATTTTTCAATTCTGTCTAATCGATACAAATTCTCCAAGTCCCATCCTTCTTAGGTACAATTATTATGGGTGACCCACAAGGTGAGGTACTTGGTCGAATCACACCCTACTCCAACAACTGTTGCAACTGCTTCTTCACTTCATTCACTTCTAGAACATTCTATCTATATAGACCAATATTCAACAAGGGTGAGTATGGAAATAATTGGATTGCATGCTCCACTTCCCTCTTAGGTGGTATCCCCTTAGGATCATAGAACACTCCTTTGTATGCTTGTAGCAACTCCTCCAACTAATTTTTCTTCTCTTTAGCACACTCCTCCAGAGATTCCTTCACTCTCATAAACTCATCATCAGATTGATTTTCTCTTAAGAAAATAAAAACACATTTATTACTATAACTAATCAACTTATTGGCTTGGTTGGAACTTACTAGTGAGATATTTGACTTTCCTTTATGCACGTTGATGATGTAGGACTTCCCATCCTTGGTCAATCGATACTAGTTGGCTCTCCACATGAATATTACATCCCTCATATACATGTAAGTGCTTCCAAACAATACTTCACATATGTCAAGGGGTACTACATCCAATTCCACTTCATCAATAAAATCAACACTTATAGCAAATTTAATCTTACACGATTTCATTACCTTTGTCTCTACATCCTTATTTACTCAACCCAATGGATAGGGGATAGGATTGTTGGGCACTTTCGGTCCATGCTTGCTTGCATCTTTTGCTTCTTAACGTTGGGGATTTTTAGACCAAGGGTTCATCCAGAGTTATCCAACAAAAACCCCAAAGCAGCAACATGTTGTAACATCCCCAGTTCTAATCCTCGTGAATTATAATGTAATTGTATAAATGTGAATTAGGCTAGTGAGCCAATGTGTTTGGGTGAAGAGACTGTATTTATTTAATGTGGTCGG